>CAJQUW010007934.1:0-21043 GCA_907163375.1 Prostheceraeus crozeri | reverse complement strand
TGTACCCTTGTATTCTAACTGAGTATCCAAGGGACCAATTATTCATCCCAGGGTTCAAGTAACACTTCTCCGTCGTGTTGTAGTGTCACTTAGGCCCGTATTCATAGTGGCAGCTTCAGCTATGTCTTAGACGCAGCTAAGCTACGACTTCGCTAAGACCCGAATTTCATTGCTATCTAACTGGGATTCATAAAGATTTCTTAGAATAGCCGTGACTAAGCTGCCGCTAAGCAATCGAAAGAATCCCCCAATCAGCTTCAAACCTTGATTTCTTCGCATGCACGCATTTGTGTGAACACAGCTATGAGGGAGACTGGCTGCATTGTAACTCGGCCGTCTGAAACGTTGTTGACAATGTCCCGAATCTGAAGAGCGCAAGCGGAAAGCACCTTTTCACAATGATGAAATTGCTGTTTCTGCTGGTAGAAGAGTAACGCCAAGTAATAAACGAACATTTTTGAAACCGATTGCCGATGGTGAGGAAGTTCTAAGTACGGAAATGCGAAAAAGAGGTGCTGCAGAAAATTACGTCGGTTTTTGCGAAACAGCCGCTTCGGAACTACGGGAGAGACGTGGGAGCGAGCCTCAAAAAGAAGTGGAGCAACTGCAAGCAGATGACAAAAGAAAAGCTGGCACAACAGAGAAGACAGTTGCCCAAGGAACAGTGCGGTGGCTCTCCTATCTATCTCGCACTTCCGACCTGCATGACTGGCAGTGGGCTACTGTGTATGATGGCAGTGCCTCTTTTCATGGCATCACAAGTGGCCTTGAAGAGCGGAGCACCTGCTATTGATCGTAGACAGTTTGATTTTGGGTAAAACTGAAGCCCACACTCACTCTGCTATTGAGACGCCTGACAGAGAGGAAGAGAGGAAGTCATGCGAGTTAGCAGCTTCCAGTCTACGGTGGGAACGTCACACAATGCACCGAGTTGGAGCCAGTTTCAGGTACGACCAGAAACGGTCTCGTCAGGTGTGGACACGGGAAGCAGGGGACACAGGGTTCCCGCTCGAACGAAAGGAAGCGTGCCTACCGATACTGAGATACGCAAGATGCAGGCTACTGTGCTGAAGAAGCACTATGATGTGCTTCAGGTACAGCATGACTGTTACACCATGTAGAGGAGAACAGCTCTCACAGAACTTGGGATATGAAAATAGATATTTAGTACATACAAAAACAGTATAGTCATTTTCCTTCATGCTCTCTTATACGAGTGGTATTTGATAAATAAGATAAAATTGTTAATTGTAATCAATCGTTGTTTCCTTTCCGGACATCATCACAGTTAATTTTTATCACAAAATTTATCAAATTTCATTGCAAAACGAAGCTGCTATATTGTTCACGAATATCCGTCCCACCTTCATTTACTTGTTCATCTTCAGCTTGGTTGTCTTGGACATGTGTTCCTTCATCAACATTTCCATTCTACCCATTTCTGGCAAAGGGCATACTTGCGAGTGATAAGCAATGTTATGTAAAAATCACACATGCCGTGGCGAGCCTGCAAGCCTTTTCGGGAGTTACTTGTAGCTCCTTGTGTAGTAATCCCAATCGTCGCTTCAAAATGCCAAAAGATTGCTCAATGCGCATCCGAGATGCCACTATGAGCAAAATTGTATCGCGCTTGACCTTGTCCATTTGGCACTAGGCATACGGAACTAGCATAAAAAGCACTACCAGGATAGCCGGCGTCTCCCAGCAGATAACCAAGGATTGTGGTCCTGTTGCAATGTGTTGTTACAATTGGCTTTGGCGAAAAATTAAATGAATCATGACAACTTCCTGGCCAAGCGGCATAACAATTTTGTAAATCGTCTTTCAGCATCGCACACTGCTTGGCAATTCACAGAATAATAGTTTTTTCTATTTATGGAGTGTATGAGTCCGGAGAACTTGGTGCTGTTGATGCGTATATGTGTGCAGTTGATGCAACCGATCACAGAAGGTATTCCATGCAAGTCGTAGAATAAAGATTTCTGTCTATTCAATTCTTCACCATTCGGAAATTTGATAAAATTGTTCTTTTCAGTTAATAGACAGTCTGTAATTTGTGTAATGCATCTACTGGCGCTAGGTTGCGAGATGTTTACGAGGTCACCACATACAATTTGAAAGGAGCTTGTCGCCGTAGTATCTCAAGGCAGTAGCCAGTTGAACAGAAGATGAGATTGGACGGACCCACGGTTGCTGTTTGGATATTTGGCATGTGTTGCTCTACTATTTTCGGAAAGATATGCAAGTCCAGTACTGTCAAAGCGGCAGCGCTCAACAAGTTCCGTGTCGCAGAAATTCTCAAAAGGATTTTCAACGCAGTGATATCTCTTCCGTCGGTTGTTTCTGGCAATGAAGTAAGCCATAACTGTAGAAATGCAATTCATGACCAAACCAAGTCTTTAATATAGAGTTTAGACATCTAAAAAGCTTTCTAACTATTATAATGGAACCTGAAAGACGGCATCTAAGCTCTAAAAAATAGCTGTGAACTATGAATACCAATATTGTTTAGTTAGCTACAGCTAAGCTGTAGCTAAGATATAGCAGTGACTATGAATACGGCCCTTAGTGACAGATCATGTCTATTCTAAACCCAATGTGACTAACTTTGGTGAAATTTGATGAATGTGGAAAACTTGAAAAATGTGGGGGGAGGAGTAGAAGTACCAATGATATTACTGGTGATATTAATAATGACATTTAATTATAGTATTTCTATAATATCTATGTCCAAAGTGATATAACTAGACAATATTCCCATTCAAATGTCGAAGTACATGGAGTCTAGAAAAAGCTCTTTGAAACATATGGCAGAAATGGAGACAAATAAATCCTCCAGAAGGCTGTCGAGCGCTCGAAACGTTGGGAGCATTGTTCGACAACCTGCTAAAATGTCACATGCGCGCACTTGTATGCTTCTTATTTTTCTTGATTACACAATTCCTGACTTCATGGAGTAGGGAATTGCACAATTTAGAATAATAACAAGTATGCAAGTGCACTCATGTGTCATTTTATGTGGCAAACTCAGGGAAAGCCGTCAACTTCGGATATGTGCGCCGAAAAGAAGATGGATGCTTGGGAAAAAGAGTGGAGAGGCTGGAAATACGTGTGAAGGCGGAAAGGGGGATGACCCAGAAGACGAGTGAGAGACTTCAACATGACAGATATGAAAGAGATTCGACTGAATGAGAGGATGCAATGAACAAAACGAGATGGAGGTGTCGAATCCTCACCGGCGACCCTTTAAGACAGAGAAGAAGATGAAAAGATAAGAAACACAATTCCTTGCTTCATCGAAATTATCTTTATGAAAATTCATTTTGGTTAGAATTAAAGATTCTGGTTGTGCTCTACAATCTTTTTGCTTCTTATGAAAGGACAAATGAATACAGAGATCTGATTCCATTGCTTGTTCGATTGGATACTTCAGAGTGAACAGAATTTCCTTACTGCGGATATTTTCATACTTAAACGTTCAGAAAACTTGCACCAACACTTCCAAGGAAAAACAGAAATCTGACACTGAAAAGTTTTGCTGATTGCTTAATGGCAGCAAACCATACTGATGTAAATCCTGTTGCTGAAGTAATAAACACATTCGTGAAAGTATACGGTGTAATCGTTCTAATATTTGGGACACTCGGCAACTTTCTGACCTTCGCCACACTCTCATATTATCGCTCTTTGCGAGTTTCAACTCGAATACTCTTCATAACATTGGCTGCCTCCGACACTATCGCAATCCTCACAGGTGCTGTGAGATATTGGATTATGGTGACATTCAAATTTGATCTGAGAAATGATAGCTCTTTCAGTTGTAGATTTCATACTTTTATTGTATATGCATCGCAAAGTATTTCAATTTGGACACTGTGCTTAATTGGATTTGAGCGATTGTGCACTGTGGTGTTTCCAACTAAAGTCCATTTCATAAAAAGTTGGAAAGCTGCTGCCTGCTTAGTTGTTGGTGAGATTATCGTAACAATATTATTAGATGGACAATTACTTGGTCGAAATTACGAAAGTGGAATATGTCGGGGTGAGCCTCCGATTCCGGTATACACCTTCAACTGGCTTCATTTTGCAATCGGATCGGCATTGCCTTTTATCTCATTAATAATCATGATGATCATTATATTCGTGAAGATAAATCAACGTCTTCGAACAGTTAATGAGGCCAGTTTTGAGGAATCCTCTGCGACATCAGCATATCCTTCCAACTCAATGCGGTCTGCGACAATGATGTTGCTTGGTGTGAGCATTGTGCAATTGGTTCTTGCCTTTCCTGGCTTCATCTTTAATGCATTGTTTAATACCACATATCTTTCTTATATCGACAAGAACATTCGACATGCAATACGTACTATGCTCATAATCTTCGCGTTTACGAATAATGGAATCAACTTTTACATGTACCTTCTTACCGCAAGGGGCTTTCGTCGCTCCTTTGTTTCTCTTTGCTTGCATTTATTGGCATGCATGAGAGTGGAAGGTCATTGAAATATTGCTATACGAACGGAAGGCACAGAAATTGCACTCAGTAAGTCATTATCAACAGGAGCGTTCGGTGAGTTTTCAGATGGGGTATTCACTATATTTTGAGCTATATTTTGTAGAGCCGGGTCTCATACTATAGGCCCCTATACTTTCCCTTACAGCTGAGTATGTGTTAACTTCAATTTGTAGTGCGTTCAAGCAATCACAGCATTGTAAGCATAATTGTAAGTCGACGTCATCAATTAACGCTTGTTAAACTCTCGCCTCATAGTGGGACGCTGTAAGCAGCAGCGCGTTTGCGATCATTGTCTTCGCGTGAGAGAGGTGGCATTCTGATTTGACGTTGAACTAGCTCGAATTTAATTGGCAGCTGTGAACTGCTGTGAACACAGTTAGGCAGCTAAACGAGATTCACCATCAGACGTCGCTTTCAGCCAGAAAGAGTTAGCTTTCAGCCGAATAAATATGTAGATAATCTCGGGAAGCTCAGAGAAAGCAATCAGCTGTGCTTCATAGAATTAGTTTTCAACAGTTGAAGGATAATTTGTGATTTTTCCGAGAAAACTAGTGGGTATTCAGTGAATACCCCGCGTCTAATTACGGACCGCCCCTGATTATCAATGGAAATGCCATCACACTGAGAAACGCCGTTTGAATCAATTTTATCTCAGTTTGACTATCAAGCATGGACAATGATGAACAAACTTAATTTCCAGATCCGCATCAGCAAAGTTCAAAATCGTTCATGCGATCAGCATCTGAAAAAATCGAAACTTCGATCTGCACCAAATCCACGATAGTAAAGATCTTCGAAATGATTTAGTTTGTTCCCAAGATTCAGATTAACTTATTGGGACTACTTTTGATTTTGCGACTTTTACAGTTATAGGCTACAGTCTACAAGCTAACAGATACTTTTGTTTATGTCCAGCCCATTTAAGCTGCGAACAGTGAGCTTAACCTACATGTACAACTATAGCACTGCAAACCACTATCTTGTAACACCGGTTTTCATTACTGGTGTAAGCGAGTCTTTTCAGCTATGATCAGCGATGATCATTTTATCTTTAAAATGATATGATGATATCATTCTAAGAATTTTACAAAATGATATAGGATGATATCATTTTATTATTTATAATGAAGCATACCATTTTTTAGTGAAATATACATAGGCCTACACCGTAAATAGATCTAGTCACACGAATTTTTCGATTTACACTGCTACCATGCTGCTTTTACTGCTCTTAGCAATGACATTAAAATTAGATTGCATGCAGCATCGATATATTCCAAATAATGGAAGACCGAAGAAAGCAGTATAAGTCATGTAAAGCTTCTTGTATATCAAAAGTTAAGTAGGGCCTATGGCCTATACATTAGACATTCGAATCACAAATATGCCTACAATATGCAGTTGGTTAGGCTAACAGTATTCAACGTACAAAAAAGGCTAAAAATATCTAAATTACAGTCAGGACTCCAAAAACATCAAGACAGTGTTATTAATGAGTTGTTTGACAATTTGTGTAATAGACAGACTGATAGACGATAACCTGTTGCTTTTCGCTACATGAATCAACCAGTGCGGAAGGACATGGGCAGACCAAACGAAAGAGACTAGATTTGCTTCAACAAAAATTTTTGATGATATCATTTTACATCATTTTTCAAAAATATGATGATGTAGAATGATATCTTCCTCACAATAAAATGATATCATTTTATCATAGCCGCCCTTTGCTTTTAAGGCCTACGAGTAACTAAAGCATAAAAGTCCTGACTTGTCTATCAAAATCGAACTTCTGACTGATAACGTTTGTACATGTATATAATATGGCCTAAATCACACACAAAACCACAGATGACCTCCCACTGTCCTGAGCAGACTTTGAATGGAGGCCTCACTGTACTACTCTCGTAAGACATGCAAAAACACGCAAGACTTTCAATAACATAATAGGCTACATGTATATGCAGTTGTGACACCCGTATGTAAGAAAAAACCGATTAATAACATGTTGACAACTATTTTTAGTATGATCTCTGCTCTCGAATGGAACCTCCACGCACTGAAGTTATTGAAATTCGCATGAGCCACGCTTTCCAATCGAGAAACGAATGAGAATAACGCATGAGAACGCGTTATTTTCCATTATTGATCTATTATAGATATGTCATTGAAACAGTAATAAAAATGATGAAATATCATTGATAAAAAGTAAGAGACTGAATAATTATCGCCTGTTAGAAAACGGGGAAATGATAACTTGCAGTTGTCCTTAGCAATAACAAGACATATCTCGTAGCCTACAGGAATTCAAGCAATTTTTCTCGTCAAATATTAATTATCCAAAGGTACATAAAGTTCATCATCACACTAATGTTGGAAGGATTTAAAATCAACATAACGTCTCCTTGATGGTGTTTGCAGTTTCAATTCCATCCTGCCTTAGAAAGAATATTTGTGGAGTAAACAGTAAACCAGACTTTGGTAAAGAGAAAAGTTTTTTCAATTTGTTTACTTATGAAATGAAAAGCAGAACGTTTAAGTTAATATGAGATCAAAAGCATGGAATGAAGCCGTCTTCCCGAATGGAAATTCCACTATTATCGACAGCTAATTGGTTTTTGGACTATCACGATTGTGTTTCTTAGTTTTGATATGAGCTATGATATCCAAGTGGTCTGCTCTTTCTCGAAAACAGACGATTCCAATTAGGCCTACAATTGGATTACAGTAATGGCATGAAACCAATTACACTTTCTGAGTAATTGACAGAAATCTAATGCAGGCCTACTTGTTATCTCGAATTCGAGATCTCGATGCTTGAACAATGTTGAACTTGAGATTTCGAGGTCTCGAGGCGAAATCGAGATTGAACTTACAATTTCCATTTATACTAAATTTACACTTATTTTTCTATGCCTTCATTGGGCAATGCACAAGCACTACAAAAGAGCTTTTTTGGAGGGATTCATGTAGTTTCACAGCAAAATCATCAAAACTGCCTAAATTCAAAGCAATTTTAATAACTCCATGATGCTGACGTGATTTCACTATAATAGATCTCTTAATTTTATAGCACCTTAGTTCATAAAAATGCTTCAATCCATCAAAGAAGGGGTTAGAGTGTCCGATAAAGGGTGTTTTCGGTTTTGGGATATCAGGCTATAAATTCTTCTTCTTCTATTGGTTTCCTCTCACTTTTAGTGGGGTCGCCGATGGAGATTTTTTGTCTACTTCACTCTGCCGAACTAATCTTCTTCCTTCTCTGTTTTCTTCAGATCTTCCTTTATGCAGTCCTTCCATCTTCTCTTCGGCCTCCCCTCTCTTTCGTTTCTAAACTCTTAGTTGCCTCATTTTGCCTCCCACATAATCTTTCTTTCTCCTCACCACACGTCTGACCATCTCAACTAATCCTTTAAGTCTTCAACCATGCACTCACCTTCTAAGGCAGGGGGCACACAGAGCCATAAGCCATCGTTCTCAAGTCACGCCACGATCCTTTATAAGCCATAAGCACTACAAAAGAGCCTTTTTGGAGGAATTCATGTCATTCATGAAGTCATAAGTCATTTTAGCAAGTATTTTTCTGATGATAGATTTTCAGAAGAAGAAAATGTATGATATTTTTCTAATTTTTGTAAGAGCATAAAGAATAAGGATAAAGAAAAACGCGTTGTATCACAACGTTAGTTCTATTGAAGATTTTCGCCCATATTCTAAACCGGATGACGGCTTATTTTTAATGGATTATGACTTATGACTGATGGCTTATCCTGTGTGCCTCCGTAATCAAAGACGGTTTTTGGCTTATAGCTTATTCTGTGTGCCAGCTCTCGTTGCAATTTAAGTGCTGGGACTCCATTTGCGGTCATGGTTCCTCGCTCGGTGCAGCCTTATCAGTCCTAACTGCCGTCTCGGTTTATTTATCTCTTCCACTTGCATTTTTCCCTCTTGGGCCACTGTTCCGGTCATCGCTTTTCGTTCCATACAGCCTAGGTCGTCTCATTATCGTTTTCTACATCTTCCTTTTCACTATGAACTTCATGCCTCATATAACACAGACTGTAAGCGTTCGGCCATACCTAGTGAATTAGTAAAGAAAATAAAATTACTGCTAAACGCCGACCCAGGTAAAAGAAAACACGATGTGTTCGGTACGCTTCGTAAACCCTTATCATCCGAAGTGGTTGGTAAAGGTTTACGAAACGTACCGAACACATCGTGTTTTCTTTTACCTGGATCGGCGCAATTTATTTTCTCACATAACACCTATAATCTTCTATGCTTCCCAGCCTGCCTGAAATCGCCGCGTCACCCCTATGTCTGACCCTCCATCTACCTGCACGGTCGATCCACTGTACTTGAGCACAGCACCTTCACTTGCCTCACCAGCTTACCCTGCAGCTTTACTTCCGTCTCTTCTCCCTCATCGTCTTCCTCCGCTGTTGCCTTCAGCAGAATGTATTCAGTCTTCTCTCTGCTCACTTTCATGCCTCCATCGCTGCTCTCCATATCTACAGCTTCGTTCTACTTCCTCTCTCGTCTTTTCACACAACACAACATCGTTTGTTAACTAGAAAATTCGATGACAACTTCTTAATTTTGGCTCACTATACTGTGTTTATCGCCAACAAAGCATACGGAGTTAAGTCAACTTGATGGTTTATCTTGGCAGATATTGCAGGCCTGTATTGCATGCTATCAGATGTGTTAAGCAACTCTTCAAGCCTCTTTAAGTATTGAAAATGAAAGTTAGTCTGACAAAAATGAGCTAGTCTGTTAAGATAATTCATTTATTCTATTTTTGATCCACTTTATACTTCACTGGCATTAATTTATTCCTTGTGCTATAAAAAATAACGCCTGGCCAAATGCTTTTCGATATTCATCAAGCTGTTTCCATTTTCCTATTTCAGCTCACAAAATTTGGACGACTCTTCCATTCGACGAAACTTCAATCAAATTCAATGGTCAGAGAAGAATGTGAAAGATCTAAGTATTCTCTATGACTACATGCCCATTCATATGTCATGCAATACTTCAGCTGGAAGAGAAATCAATGTGAGTTTTCTCTTAATTGCTGATGCAGGGAAGTCGGATTATCAAATTACTTGAAGCTCGGTGATACTAAATTGTAAATTTATATTATAATTTGAAAATTATCGTGGTAACCGCGATTGTAAAAGTATACAATTATTAATCCGGCAGCCAGAGCGAGTTTCTGCAGGGAACGAGGCCGAAAATGAGACTTTCACATAATGATGTACACCCTATGCCTACTACGAATCGGCACGTCTGCCGAGTTCTAGCTTTAGTTCCTCTTCTTGTGAGACAGGATCAAAGAAAAACACATGTAAATCCATTGGGACGCAGATTGCAGTTTTTGGCAAAAATGAAATTTTATATGTTTTATCTGATTAAACGAAAAGTAGTAAGGCCAGAGTCATAATTTTTGTCATGGAATGTCTTCAGGTCATTTCCTATGATGTGCATATGCTATTATCATACTTCTGATCGGCGATGTATGTGAGAATGTGGATAAAGTTGCTTAAAATGTTTGTGTTTGCCGACATTAAGAGACTCGCCAATTCTAAATTTGTTTAGCTTTAAAGACAGGGTTGCATGAACATGAAAGGAAATGACCTGAAGACATTCCATGCCAAAAATTATGACTCTGGGCTTAGTACTTTTCGTTTAATCAGAGAAAACATAGAAAAATTTCATTTTTGCCAAAACTGAAATCTTCGTCCATTGGATTTACATGTGTTTTTCTTTGATCCTGTCTGACAAGAAGAGGAACTCACTAGAACTCGGTAGACGCGCGAATTCGTATAGGCATGGGGTGTACATCATTGTGTGAAAGTCTCACTTTCGGCCTCGTTCCCTGCAGAAACTCGCTCTGGCTGCCGGACCAAATTGCGAATCTGCATTTCATTACAGATACCGTACAAGCTTTAGGCTACATAGATCGCTACCCGAACATATGGAGAATAAAAGAACGGCGGCGATCTCCGAAGAACTAAGAATCATGGAGCGCCCGTCAGTAGTAAGCAAATGACAAACACTCGACCGGCGCCCCCCCCCCTCTGGAACGGCAGAGTGTCGTGGTCGGCCGGCCACAACATGTTCGCTGACTCCCCCCCCCCTCTGGAATGACAGAGTGTGAGACTCGGATGTGTTGGTCTCGTATGGGTTGACGTGACCGACCGCCTAGGTTGACGTGGGCGACCGCCTAGGTTGACGTGGGCGACCGTCTAGGTTGACGTGGGCGACCGTCTAGGTTGTCGTGGGTGGTGAAATGGCTGCCAGATTCGGATTCAGCGTAAAATTCTGCATCGGTAGGGTGAGTTTCAAGGCAATTGGCGAGAAAAAATTTTTCTTCAAAATTTTAACAGAGTTAGAATTTGGGATGTTTTGGTGTGTAGCGCCCAAACGAAGCATCGGATGAGAAAACGGAGGCCAGATTCGGAATCTACGTGAAATTTTGGGTTAGGAAGGATGTTTCCAGCGAAATCGGAGAGAAAAAATTTTTCGCTGACGTCCCCCCCCCCCCTCTGGACAGCTTGCTTCGATTTTGGCTTCCAGTGGACGGATTTTGCCGTGCGATAGCTCGTTTGAAAGCTAAGAGTGAGACAAGTTCAGTGAAAGAATCGGCTTGTTCCTATCTGTCTTCGTTCAAAAGTTAGAGCGGTTACAAGATTTTAGGTCGGAGCTCGCTCACCTGAAAAAATCCTAAGTGTCAGAGTGGCTTTGTATGGGTAAAAATTTGAAAATTTTCCAAAGTGTGGAATTTCGACCTGGGACCGTCACCAAAACATTTTTCATCAAATTTTGAAATTTCACTGACGTCCCCCCCCCTCTGGACAGCTTGCTTCGATTTTGGCTTCCAGTGGACGGATTTTGTCGTGCGATAGCTCGTTTGAAAGCTAAGAGTGAGACAAATTCAGTGAAAGAATCGGCTTGTTCCTATCTGTCTTCATTCAAAAGTTAGAGCGTTTACAAGATTTTAGGTCGGAGCTCGCTTACCTGAAAAAATCCTAAGTGTCAGAGTGACTTTGTATGGGTAAAATTTTGAAAATTTTCCAAAGTGTGGAATTTCGACCTGGGACCGTCACCAAAACATTTTTCATCAAATTTTGAAATTTCACTGACGTCCCCCCCCCCCCTCTGGACAGCTTGCTTCGATTTTAGCTTCCAGTGGACGGATTTTGTCGTGCGATAGCTCGTTTGAAAGCTAAGAGTGAGACAAATTCAGTGAAAGAATCGGCTTGTTCCTATCTGTCTTCGTTTAGATGTGAGACGCCATTTGAGATTTTGGGACATTGGCGAAAAACGACAGAGTTAGAATTTGGGACGTTTTGGGCTGTAGCTTCAAAACGAAGCATCGGATGGGAAAACGGATTTCAGATTTGGAATCAGCGTCAAATTCTTTATCTGTATGGTGAGTTTCAAGTCAATCGGAGAGAAAAAATTTTCAACATTTTTCGAAAAAAACGACAGAGTTAGAATTTGGGACGTTTTGGTGTGTAGCGCCCAAACGAAGCATCGGATGAGAAAACGGAGGCCAGATTCGGAATCTACGTGAAATTTTGGGTTAGGAAGGATGTTTCCAGCGAAATCGGAGAGAAAAAATTTTTCGCTGACGTCCCCCCCCCCTCTGGACAGCTTGCTTCGATTTGGCTTCCAGTGGACGGATTTTGTCGTGCGATAGCTCGTTTGAAAGCTAAGAGTGAGACAAATTCAGTGAAAGAATCGGCTTGTTCCTATCTGTCTTCGTTTAGGTGTGAGACGCCATTTAAGATTTTGGGACATTGGCGAAAAACGACAGAGTTAGAATTTGGGACGTTTTGGGCTCTAGCTTCAAAACGAAGCATCGGATTGGAAAACGGATTTCAGATTTGGAATCAGCGTCAGATTCTTTATCTGTATGGTGAGTTTCATGTCAATCGGAGAGTTTCAAGTCATCGGCGAGAAAAATTTTCAACATTTTTCGGAAAAACGACAGTTAGAATTTTTGCGATGGCTGCCTACTGTAGAGCCAAAACGAAGCATCGGATGGGAAAACGGAGGCCAGATTCGGATTCAGCGTCAAATTCTACATGGAAATGGTGTATTTCCAGCTCAATTGGAGCACTAGAACCGGAGATAGACGGGATTTTTAGTGTTTGGATGATGGGTATTACGTCATCAGCTGATCGCCACACACTATATAAGCTGGGAACCGACGGAGACTTGTCATTTAGAGGAGAACGATTGTCAGAGGTAGGTCGTCTCTCTGAGCTCCGATGATAGCTTCGGACATTCCAAATTCCAAGTTTCTGTAAGAAACCGACTTAGAAAATTTCATTGCTGATATCAGCTAAGGCGTCAGACTTAGAGGTTTCGCCAGGAGATGGCCTTCGTCTCCAGGCCATAAAAGACTCCAAAACTTTAAAGGCTCGTAACTTTGCTTCTACAAAGTCCGTTTGACTTGATTCAAAAAAGGTTCGGTCGCTATTGACCTGCCCTAAGTGATGGACTACTTATAAAATTTCATAAGTAGTGCTAAAAAGTTGAAAAATTTAAATTCACTAGTTTTGGAGGTTTTCTGGGGTTTTCGACCCTGCTGAAGTCAATGAAAGCATTTTTAATGATGTCTGAGCCAGTCTTCTCTTGGTATAAGCGACTTTTTTTTTATCACTGAAAGCGAGCAAGACACGGAGAGTTTTGCTGTAATATTCCACTGACAGGGTGTTCCTTCGGGACGGCGGACGATGCCGTAGTGATAAGTGTGGCAAGGGAATGTGTCATATTTAAGACCGTAACCGCTGGGACAACTCATGTCTCATGTTGGGCATTTGACACAGCTCTCAACGTAGCACTTTGAACGCCAATCGTTTGAGTCTTAGCTATCTTGTCATGGGTGGCCTCTAAACATCTCCATTGCAAAACGCTGGTGAATCAAGCTCTCTACGGCTTGCTATCAAGCAGATCAAAGCAATAACTTGGGATGTTTCCTCAAGGTTTTCAAGTATGCTGAGTTCAAATCTGCTATCAGATTTCAAATTCAACTAAGACTAAGGCAGCTTTGAGGGGTTAGATCCCAGCTACTGTTCACTACCTTTGACTCGGCGTTGCTGTTACCACTTCGGGGCAGTGACAATGATGTCTTCAGCTGTAAAGAGCGGGTATCGGGAAGATCTCTCACTTCCCTAGTGATCAGTACAAGGCCTTCGGGCTGTCGACGGGATCGAGTGCCACTCACTACACTCAAATCTATCATTCCTCACTAAGTGTAAATTACTGACTATACATTTGTCCTGCTATCAGGTTATTTTTGACTTGCTATCTAGTTGAATAGTCTCTTGCTATCAAGAGATTCTCTTCTACTCATAAAGCACATCATCGCTGTAATACCTCCTTTGCTCGAGCGTTCCTTCGGACGGCGGGTACTGCCGTAGAGGGATTGTGTTGCACGGGTTGTTCGTCGTTTGTTAGACCGAAACCTCTGAGCCGTTGCTCATGTTGGGCGTTCGACTTCATACTCAACGTGACGCTTTCTCTCGCCAGGTCAGAGTACTTCAGCCATTCGACAAAGGTTAGTCTTTATGATATGGAGTAAAGTGAAATGTAATTCATTAGATGTCCCTTCAATGATTGCTCCCATGATAAACGTTGATGAGACAAATGAAATGATTCTCATCTTCCCTTTTCAATGATTGAAATCTACTAACACACTACCGTATAATCGTCCACTATGGGCAAGACATGATAGAGCCTCCACGCGGTTTGCCCTGGGCAGTCTTTAGACTGGCGAATACTATCATTAAGTTGAATCTGCTATCAGTCAACTTGAACGTTGCGTCACATTAGAGGGGTATATAAACCACTGCGTCTCATTTCATTTCAATCATGCAGACGCCGAACAGTCAAGTCAGCTCTCCTCGCGGACCGCAGATAAGGTCGCGACATTTATTTGAGGAGTTTGTCAGGCTAGAGGAGCAAGACAGAGTTTTTAATAATCTTGCTCGGATTGGCAATCCGATGACAGCAACTTGCTGTCAATCAACGGAATGGCGCTACATTTTTTCCCACTTTTAGCCATGTACCAGTTAGTGTGGAAGTCGACAGTGCTACCAAAAGAGAGAGTCTTTGACTCTCTCAGTAGAATGGTAGGGTGTAAGGTGACGTTGACTATAGCTACCCTAATAATGAACATCGGCTCTCTTATAGGCCACCCAGCCACACTACCATGGGGGCAAGACATGATAGAAAAAACCGGGCATCCTCGCGGTTGCCCTGGCAGTCTTCGGACTCGGCGAGATACTATCATTAAGTGTGAAATCTGCTATTGCAGTCACTTGAACGTTGCAAATGAAGTTCGGTGTAATACTTCCTTTCGACCGGCGTTCCTGTAAAGGGCGGCGGTGAAACCCGTAGCTATGTATACCGCAAGGGACATTCGGCAATGGTCAATCTTGTTAAACCTCTCTGCGTCATGTTTGCAAGTGATTGCCTCTGTCTCAACGTAGTATGCAATCGCGCCAGGGCGACATTTAGCCAACTGTCGAAGGTTGCCTAAAACTTTCCATTGCATACGTTATGAGAACCATGAGTTCTACCTGTCTCTATCAATGAGACGAATTATGATATGGATGAAAGGGAGGAGTACTCACGGCGCCACAAACGCAAATAACACACTTTCTCTCTTCCTATTAGCTAAGCAAGCTCTGTTACACATGGATCGCAGTCGATTATGCTATCCCTGAGCATTCTGATTCGCGCTGTTGGAGCAATTCAATGTTGAAAACCCCTATATAAGCCAGAAGATTGTAGCGCTTCTCATTCAATTAGGGAAGTCACGATGGAAGCCACATCTCCGACAACATTCCCTTCCTCAACGAAGAAGCACCGCCATTCCCGATTTCGTCATCCTCGGAACGATTGTATGAGGAATGAGAAGAAGGGAAGATCAGAGGATCATTTGGAACGGTAATGAGGTGTGGACTCCGACTACACTCGCATCCGAAAGGTGCCAGAAAGGCACCAGCGCACGGCTATATGCGGTATAGGGTTTATTACAACCTAACCGTCATACCCCTTGACTATGTCGCAAGCCTCTAGGCAACCTAATCCCGAAGAAAGAAGCCACGGCTCTCTAGAGGCCACCATGGTGCACGACAGTGATTAGAAACCGTCGCACGGCGGTTTGAC
Source organism: Prostheceraeus crozeri (assembly GCA_907163375.1). Lineage (NCBI taxonomy): Eukaryota > Metazoa > Platyhelminthes > Polycladida > Euryleptidae > Prostheceraeus > Prostheceraeus crozeri. Next base: position 5,340 of record CAJQUW010007934.1, on the reverse strand, counting down.
CTGGCAGACCCTTACGGACTGGCGAATACTATCTTTAAGTTGAATCTGCTTTCAGTCAACTTGAACGTTGCAAATGAAGTTCGGTGTAATACTTCCTTTCGACGGGCGTTCCTGTAAAGGGCGGCGGTGAAACCCGTAGCTATGTATACCGCAAGGGACATTCGGCAATGGTCAATCTTGTTAAACCTCTCTGCGTCATGTTTGCAAGTGATTGCCTCTGTCTCAACGTAGTATGCATTCGCGCCAGGGCGACATTTAGCCAACTGTCGAAGGTTGCCTAAAACTTTCCATTGCATACGTTATGAGAACCATGAGTTCTACCTGTCTCTATCAATGAGACGAATTGATGAATGGAATGAAAGGGAGGACACTCACGCGCCACACGCAATATAACACACTTCTCTCTTCCGTAGTCTAACAAGCTCTTTACACATGGATCGCAGTCGATTGCTATCCCTGTATCAGAAGTGTAAGCTATCTTAATTTATTTGACACTATTTGATCTATTATCATCGTCCATATGAAATGTTTTTAGATTTACAAGTTAGACTAAGCGTGCTACTATTTCCAAATGAAAAAGTATACATGGTTAAATCATCCACTTAAGCCCATCCATAGTCTAACAAGCTCTTTACACATGGATCGCAGTCGATTGCTATCCCTGTATCAGAAGTGTAAGCTATCTTAATTTATTTGACACTATTTTATCTACCATCATCGTCCATATGAAATGTTTTTAGATTTACAAACGGGTCCCGTAACTAAGGGACCCGTTACTAAGGGTCGGGCCCCTTTAGAGAATATATAAGAAGGAGTTTGAATGTAGATGAATTATACCGTTGAAGAAGACTACTCAGATACAATATGGCAGTAGCCGGTGAAGTAACGATATCTACAACGTCAGCATCAACGTCAGCATCAACGTCAGCATCTATTTTCTTCCCATTGCTTCGGGATCGAGTACCTGCAATGGTGTATCGAGATATCCTTCCCCTTTTCGCAGGGGATGTGATCCCTATCAGATAAGATACATGGGTCGTTGTGTCTATCGGGCTTGGAAAGACAAGACTCACATATTTTCCAACTCACCGATTGACACTTTTTATTTTACTAAATCACCTGTATATCGTATACATTCACGTTCGATTGACCCACCGGAGAAGCACAACTTATACTATGGAACGAGATGTGCCTATGAACCGTAAGGGGATGTAATTCTTGGGGTACGTTCCCCTACTAAGAATGATGATGACGTTCGTGCACCAGGATGGGTGGATGATGGAAGGTGGATGGGGCGTATGTGGGAAGTTTTTGAACATCATTCAAAGCCACTCATGGACCCACCGTATTCGGAGTAGAATAAAAATACGCAACCCACCTCGCCCACCCTGTACACCGCCGTCCCCCCCCATCTCCCCCACAAGCACCTCCACCGCACCCCCTCCAACCCCCTCTCCCACCCCATCTCCCGAACGCCGGCCTAGGCCGGCATCCCCAAGTGGGGGTACAGGGGGGGTTGGGGGGACACGTGTAGCCCAAGGACGTGCGGCCCTCCCACACCCACTGTTTTACCCATCAGCTCTCCCCCCCCGCCCATCCCCCTTTTGTTCTCCCCACCGATCCATCCCTCCCCCTAACCCGGCCCAGCCACCCCCCCTTTGCGCCGCCTCCGCCCCTCCCCTCCCCCCTTCTTCCCCGTCCCCTCCGCACCCTGCTCTTCCCCTCCCCCATCCCCCCTACCGCAACGATTCCGTCTACACGCTGGTTGAAGCATTGTGATTCGTGTCATTACCCAAACGGATGGTACACTCTACCATTGATGAAAGAGAGAGGTGCATTTATTAAGTTCCTTTACGTGCCCAAATAAGTGGAGAGAAATTAGTATTTCACATAGAACATTTTAAAGTATATATTGAATGAACTTTTTATTGAATAAACATAACTTCATACATGTGAATCATTTCCTTTGAGTTATATCCTATAATGAATAGTGAATGGTCATTAGAAGAAGATGGAGTCATGGGTAATTAAATAAGTTACATGTGAAAAATAGAAATGGGAATATAATCATCATGAGTGAGGTTCCAGAGTGTGAGGTTTCCAGAGTGCTGAGGTACAGTTATCCAATACCGTCATTGGAATAGGGTAAAATTTAGGCAATTATCACCGTGACCATTCCATTAATTTCATGTGAGACACAGTATAATTTTCAGAGACGATAGACAAACTGTGATCGTGATATTCACGCGTCGCCCGTAAGATAAGAATTGGAAAATGAAATAATATACCAACGTATATTGACTACATTCTAATTTTGAAGTAAACACACGACAACAATCAGCAACCAATTACAACAACGGTGTGAGAAACACGAAAGACTGTCTTTATTTTGAACGTGATTACATTCCACATTGACATGAAGAGGAGAAGTAGTTCTATCATTGGAAATCCTACAGAAACATGTATTCGACGTTCTCACAGGTAGAAAAAGCGTGAAGATTGGAGGCAAGAGTTTGGCGACGAGGCCTAATGTATATAGTATATCAACATATACTCCCAGAAGTGTATAAACGACCGAATAAATATGACACAACGAACTGAATTTTCGTTTGGATATTGAGAAGAAGGTGTGGGTTTTCAGATTCTTCAATACTGATAACATTGACTTGTATCATTGATATGGACGGGTGGACAAACGACGGTGGAATTTCAGGTTCCCCTGAAGGGGACCCCATGAAAGGGATCTCCAGGGTCCCATTGAGAGTATGTATATAAGAGTGGATGAAATGAGTGTCACAATCATAGATCATGGTAGAAAACAAGAGAAGAGGTTGAGAGTAAGGCACCGCCAGTGAGGAGATGAAAGACCATCAAACAAATGATTTGAAAGATATTAAGAGGAGAGCCTATAAATCGAAAGTAATGCCAGAGTAGACATCAGAGAGAGTGTGAGGAACACCATGACGACCCTTTTGTGCTGAAAGCGATCCGATAGTGAGTCAGTCAACGACAATCAAATTTATTGAAGAGAGATGGATTGTGGAATTGGAACCCGATAGAGGACCCGATACATTTTAGAGGACCTGATACCAGTTTTTAGAGGAGACCCGATCCACTAAAAACTGTATATAAATGACTTTTGAAATCAATTTACTCATCATATATTTTAATTATTTTGACTTGAGCTAGTGAAACATGCCCGACGTAACGAATGATCTCAACCTTTACGGATTCGCATTCCCGAAGTGTTAGTGCCAGAGAGCGGATCGGAAGGAAAGACTGTGGCCAACTGATCCTTCCGTCTGGATGGGATCGTGGCCCGATTTATGAGTGAATTGACTGGTATGAAGGACTTCCAGAGCTTTTGGTGTGACCGCCTACCCCGATGGCACAATCTTACACACTCCAAGGATTTTCACCAGACATTCAACACAGTTAGGGACAGATTTTTAAATTCACCATCTTCCAGTCGGACGAATTTTAGTGAGTGAAATGACGGATGAAGAGTGGGTGAACCGTACAGAAAAGGAGAAGGAGATAGGAAGAATAATCCCACCTAACTCGATGGGCGCATGATCTCCCGGTGGTCCCAATTCTCGTGGATTATACGTATGCTTATCCCACAATTTGCCGCATCGCAACGACAGTTTATCATCGGACGACATCTTTCATTCATCAGAATACAAATATAACGAACGTGAGATCGTGGATTTAGGTTGGGAATGAAGCGTTTGGTGCATGTCATTGAATCATTGAACCCCCTATGTTTATCGTGCATGATTTAAGCTTTCATCATGATTTAGCTTATCTTCCGTGTGGTGCTACTTCATTAAACTTTACATGGTAATGAGATCCTTGATTCTTTTGAACAGGAAAGGTGTAATGGGATGTAGAATTTTAAGTAATCAAGAATACATAGCAGATTAGTATGAACATCATGCCGATGTTATAGACGAAAGACCGAAGAACGTCAGAGAGTGGTATTTCTTTACCACTAGCCGTGAATGCATGGTAAACAGTTTGCAGGAACGCAATATAAAGGGTGTTTCACGACATATAGCAATGGAAAGCATTAGACGTATTAAGCGAAAGCGCTAAGTAACAGTGAAAAATAATTGGAATGTAATTAGAACAATGGCCATATCGTACGGACGACGAAGACGAAGACGAAACGACGTCAGAGGGGTGGTCTTATCATTTTCAATTTACCACGTGTCCTTAATAAAGTAATGAAAGTAATGACCACATCGAGATCTAGGTGCAGGTCCTACATTGCTGCATAGATTTGGTGACGAATAAGATTTACTAGTTTGCAATTTAGACTAAGCGTTCTATTATTTGTAAATGAAAGATATAGTTTCAATAGTTTGACACGTTTAAAAAAAAAGTTTCAATAGTGTGTATGTTAAGAATAAAGTTCTATCTGTTTGTATGTTAGAAATAAAATGAAATTTCATCAGTTTACAAGTTAAGAATAAAGTTTTATCTGTTTGTATGTTAGAAATAAAACAAAGTTTCAACCGTTAACAAGTTAAAAATAAAGTTTCAATAGTTTACAAGTTAAAACGTAATGATTCGAATAGTGCGTTGTTAAGAATATAAGTTTTAACTTTTATATTTTAGAAATAAAATGAGTTTCGCCAGTTTACAAGTTAAGAATAATTTTATATCTGCATGTATTAAATTAAAACAAGTTTTCAACCGTTTACGAGGATAAAAATAAAGTTTTCAAATAGTTAACACGTTAAAACTAAAGTTTCCAATAGTGTGTATTTAGATAAAGTTCTATCTGTTTTATCTATGTAGAAATAAAATGAAGGTTCATCAGTTTACAAGTTAAGAATAAAAGATGTTATCTGATTGTATGTTAAAAAAAACAAAGATTCAACCGTTAACAAGATAAAAATAAAGTTTCAATAGTTTGCAAGTTAAAAATAATGTTTCAATATGCGTATGTTAAGATTAACGTTTTAATCTGTTTCTATTTAGAAATAAAATGAAGTTATCGCAGTTTAACAAGTTAAGAATAAATTTATCCTGCTTGTATGTTAGAATTAAAACAAAGTTTCAACCGTTTACAAGTTAAAAATGAAGTTTCAATAGTGTATATGTTAAGAATAAAGTTCTATCTGTTTATATGTTAGAAATAAAAATGAAGGTTCACCAGTTTACAAGTTAAGAATAAAGTTTTATCTGCTTGTATGTCAGAAATGAAATAAAGTTTCACCAGTTTACAAGTTAAAAATGAAGTTTCAATAGTGTGTACGTTAGAAATAAAGTTTCAATAGTGTGTATGTTAAGAATAAAGTTTTATCTGTTTGTATGTTAGAATTAAAAAAC
>CAJQUW010007933.1:0-186405 GCA_907163375.1 Prostheceraeus crozeri | reverse complement strand
TTGTGGGAATTCTCATGGGAAATCCCGCTCGCCCAGTGAAAGTTTGTAATAAAGTGTTCAGGTTTTGGGTTGGGTGTTCATAATATCACTGATTATGAAGTGCGTGAAGAGGTTGGGAAAACTCAAGTCGGACCGGAAATAGATTAATCCAGAGGTTCATTTCAAAAATGTTCTCAGTGAATACAAGCAATTCTGCAATAAGTCCAAATTGCTCAGGTTCTGCGAAGTTTTATAGATCAGTCTTCATTAACCATGAACAAGACAAAATATCAGCAACAAAGGAAGGGTACAAGGAACTACGTGATGAGTTGAGAGCGACGTCGAAAACTTGGGAGAAGATGTGATTATTTTCCGAGGTAGGGACAGGTTTGTAGACCAGAACCTACATGTACGGCATTTTCAAAAGTGATTTTATCAAAGAGCAAAGAGAATGTTTTCCTAATTTGTCGGCCTCTTTCTCCACATCCGTTTCACTTGAAATTTCCGCCCATTCTCCTAACTAAATCTTACGGTCTGTTTTACCAAAATTTGCATGACCTTAGCACTGTTCATCGCCTTCAAATGACTTCCTCAAAGGAATAATTTTGATTCACGGAAAGGATGGCTGAAAACCTACTATTAGACTCCTGATTTTTTATCGCCTAGATGGGTCTACACAACATTTCGTTGTGACCGGCTGAACCGTAGCTGGCGTCAGGTGCTACTGGTTGCATGGTTAGCGGAGTCACTTGGTGCTGTATATATCCACGTATCCCTGCCCTGTTTGACATTGAATTTTTGGCTTTGGAGATATTCCCGACTGAATCGGTATTTTTTGTTATGTGCGTACATGCCTCCTGGTCTGTCGGAGCCCTCTGAATTGAAGAGGTATCTCCGATCAATTTTTGTGAAATACTTTGATAATGAATTGGCTCTGCTTCCCAAATCGAAGACCATCGTTTTTTTGGAGGATTTGAAACCATTTCAATACCGATGCCTTAGAGTTTAAAATTGTTGATTTATCGAACTGTGTTTACTGAAGCAACAACTGTGAAAATGCGCATCCTGGATCAAAATTTGGATAAGTGACGAGTTTACGACAGTATTATTCCTCGGACGCATCGCATTGGACCACCTATTGCCCCTTCAGACCATAATACACATAATATTGTACGGTGAATTCAGAAGAAATTTTTCTCCCACTCATGTTGTAAAAAACTTTGGGATTTCAGGAAATCCAAATTATCGATGCTTTTCTTAGAACTATTTCATCTTGTGGATTTCACAAGTGTCTCGAATGTCATGTCTGTTTGAGAGACAAATGTGATCAATTTTATGATTTGATGAACTTGACAGTGATCATCTATTCCCATCATAACCTATGTGACCATGTCTCTCAGAATGACAAGCCTTGGTTTACACCATTACTCCAAAACATCTTATCAATCAACGTTGGTCAAACCTATCATTCCCAAAAATTTGGAGTCTTCACAACCATTGAAAGAGAAAGTGTTGTGTTGAGATTGAATAAAAGGCCAAATTAAACTGTGGTTAGATAGGACAAATAACATTCAAAACCGTCCATGTACGGGAAATGTGGTCAATGAAATTGAGGAAAATCTCAAGGTTAGTACATTTTGACAGCCTGATTCAAGAACCTGGCTAACGTACAAAATCTGATCTCTTTCTCAGTTGATACTTGAGTTTAGGGGAAATTATAATTTTGAGGAATTCCGACTCGTGTACTGTTCAAGACGACTATCAGTGGTCCCCACAATTCACTGTTTTGCTGACGTTGAACGTACAATTTGCAAGAATAAAGTCGGGGCAACATTCTCTGGGAGTGATTACATTCCGATAAAAAAAATAATTTCCGCCGCCTTCTTCAAACGTTAGCTCTGACATTGTTCTACGTTCCCCTTATCACATGCCCTTTTAGAGCAATCTATCAACAGCAGTATCAGTTTTTCCCTAAGAGGTGGAAGCTTGCGGATATTGTGGCCAGATGGCCGAAGGGGAAGAAAAAGATCCTCCGAAAAAATCAAAGATCTTTTCGCGCCCAATACCCACTGTCCTCCAGGATTTTCGAGCGTATTTGGTATTGTCATTCAATCCTTCTGTTCTTACTAAGATGTTTGGGCCATCATCAATATGCTTTCCGAAGTCATGGTTTCTACTGATGCTGCAATCGTTGAATGTTCATAATCGCATCAACATCGCTTCTCGAATCTTCCGAAGTAAAGGCAGTTCGAATGACCTGGTTTGGACCTGTCTAAGGCAGTTGAGAAGGTTAGTCATGAACTGCTTCTCGGATCCATCTCCGCAGAGGACAATATTGTAAACAGGGGTTCTATTTTTTGGTTTGAAAGAGACTACTTATCGGATCGCAACACAACGCATCAAGGTAATATGAACTTCCCCTGCATGGCCCAGTTATTACTGACGCGTCGTCGGTGTGCCTCAAGGCTCTATTTTGGGCCCTTATTTGGTTTATCTGCTTCGTCACGGCTCACTCTCTATACCTTCGCACGCGGTTCATCTGTTTGTAATTTTATGGCGGATGATATTACATTAGTTGTAACCTCTCCCAATTGTGTTATATTTTCGCAGATAACTTTGTGCATAGTCTCAAAGGCTGGATTCGAGATAGGTCAATTGACCCTCAATTTAAAAAAAATCCGCAGCAGATGAGCTCTCACAACGTTGTCCAGCTCGCAAGGCATCTGAACACCAATTATCTACTCACGCATCACTCCCTGTACCACCCCAGTTTTCGATAACCATAAAAAATCGTTGGGGATCCTTTGGGTCTAATACCTTGTCGTGGGTGACAAGCCCATTTTAAAATTCATTCTCGAAAGTACTGACTTCCCAGAGATTGCATGTCGTGAGAATTTTGAAGTCTTTAGTTCTTCGTAATGAATTAATTGGTGCATACTGCATATCTTGTCCTCAGTTACATCTCTGTTATTTATATGCATGTACCTATTCTATGGTTTCTTGCCTGCGCTAAAATTTAAACATTACTCGACGCTTTCCAGAGACGTGCACACCGCATTGTTTGTGGTAAAAATTGTCGCTGTTCCAGCGTTTTCAAATCTATATGTGATTTGCGCAAACGTAGATAGAGTTTTGGACTTTCTTTTCAAAATGTAAATGGTTTTAAAAAACTCACTCTGTTGCATGAACTTTTGGTGCCCAATTCGTGATGCGACGCAAGTGGACATTTCACCATTTAGTCCTATGTCCTTCTTGGAGAAGACTCTGCATTATTTCTTTCCATATTCATTGCTCTCAATGGCTTAAATGATCTGTTTACATATCCTGCTAGCATTTTACTTTTATGAAGCTGCATGATTTTGAGGTCTTTGTGTTGTCGACATGTTTCATGGATTCATTTATATGCATATCATTATCAATGTAAAACGCCATTTTGTAATGTTGCGATTTCAAATAGTTCCAATAAAAGCTTACTTACTTTACTTATATCCTACTTTTTCTGAAGTACAAGTAGTATTGTTTTTAATACTAGATAATTCGGCACATCCCTGGAGTTGAATACAGACGAAAAATTATGCCTCGGATTTCATAGGAATTGGTTTATTCTTTGAAGTCCGATAATTTCAATAATTTTTTGGGACCATCGGAAACGTAGTATCCGAAAAACCTGAATCTTTTTATATAACAAATATCTATTGTTTACAGCTACCTTTTTGAATCGGCACTCTATCTTTATATACTAGCTCTTATGAAACTCGATTTCCTTTTTTCTCAAAACCTACTTGTTGAGGAAATGAATGAAGTTTGCTTCTGAAAAAGTTACAGGGCCAAATCTTATCGGCTTTTTAAAAAAAAGTCTACTTCGGTTTTTGAGACCGCGGTTCGGTTCGGTCTTTGGGATAACGCGCCGAAGAGCAATACAAACAAGTATCAACCTTTTTTCTGGAAGTGGGCTTATTCGTTATTTTCAAAAATTAGGAAGCCGAAAAACGCTTTTGAGTGCATATCACTAGATAGGCTCTGATTCATTTTAAATAGTTATTTTTGGAATGCGGTATATTATTTTATATTGTGCGCGTGAAAAATAACACTGCACTGCTGCGCATCAACCTATGATGAATGAATCTCGAAAATGTTTTGATCGAGCTATGTCGAAGAAAACATTTGCATTTATTTGAAGAGCGATCGTAGATGAGAAGCGATAAAAGCGAATAATATAATATTTGAATTTGTGTCGTCTCTCCAACAAACGAAGCATGTTGGTAAAGAGATGTGCAGAATTCATTGATAGATATTACAAAAGTATGTACATCGAGCTTTCGCGATACGCGACGGCTTGCATTGTCAAGGATCGGCAGTTGATCAATCAAAACAATAAAGTATTTGTTCGGGAATATTTGCGGGAAAACAAAGAAATCTGTCAGAGCGTTTTGCTATTTGCATGACATGAGAAATCACTTTCTATTTTATGAAGATTCGATGTCAAATAGTATTGCCGCAATCAGCAAAAAATTAAACAGAAAAAATGAAATTGAAAAAATAAATCTAAAATTAAAATTAAATCTAAATATTAGTCAAATATTTAGAGCGGAGTGTTTTCTTCATTCGAAAATTTAAACTCTATCACTTGAGTAGTAAGAAAAACGGCGAACATTCGACCGGCGCGCCCCCCCTCTCCCTCACCCCTCCCCCCCTCCTCCCCATCCCCCTTCCCCCCCGTCCCCCTCCCCCTCCCCCCTCTGCAACGGCAGAGTGTCGTGGTCGGCCGCCGTGGTTGCTTCGGGTCTGAGTGTCGTGGTGGACTTGGGCGGACCGCCAGGATTAGTCTTGAGGCTTATAGTGTGTGATGTTTTTCGTGATGTGCATGAATGTTGGGTTGGTAAAATGGGCTGTTTTCGAGTGTGGAAAGGAGGTGGTCGGATGAGAAAACGGAGGCCAGATTTGGAATCAGCGTGAAATTCTCTATCTGTATGGTGAGTTTCAAGGCAATCGGCGAGAAAAAATTTTCAACATTTTTCGAAAAAACGACAGAGTTAGAATTTGGGACGTTTTGGTGTGTAGCGCCCAAACGAAGCATCGGATGAGAAAACGGAGGCCAGATTCGGATTCAGCGTGAAATTCTGCATCGGTATGGTGAATTTGAACGCCATCGGAGAGAAAAAATTTTCGCTGACGTCCCCCCCCCCCCTCTGGACAGCTCGCTTCGATTTTGGCTTCCAGTAGACGGTTTTTGTCGTGCCATAGCTCGTTTGAAAGCTAAGAGTGAGACAAATTCACTGAAAGAATCGGCTTGTTCATATCTGTCTTCGTTTAGATGTGAGACGCCATTTAAGATTTTGGGACATTGGCGAAAAACGACAGAGTTAGAATTTGGGACGTTTTGGGCTGTAGCTTCAAAACGAAGCACCGGATTGGAAAACGGATTTCAGATTTGGAATCAGCGTGAAATTCTCTATCTGTATGGTGAGTTTCATGTCAATCGGAGAGAACAAATTTTTGCTGACGTCCCCCCCCCTCTGGACAGCTCGCTTCGATTTTGGCTTCCAGTGGACGGATTTAGTCGTGCCATAGATCGTTTGAAAGCTAAGAGTGAGACAAATTCACTGAAAGAATCGGCTTGTTCCTATCTGTCTTCGTTTAGATGTGAGACGCCATTTAAGTTTTTGGGAGATTGGCGAAAAACGACAGAGTTAGAATTTGGGACGTTTTGGGCTGTAGCTTCAAAACGAAGCATCGGATTGGAAAACGGATTTCAGATTTGGAATCAGCGTGAAATTCTCTATCTGTATGGTGAGTTTCTATGTCAATGCGGAAGAGTTTAAAGTCAATCGTGAGAGAAAAATTTTCAACATTTTTCGGAAAAAACGACAGTTAGAATTTTTGCGATGGCTGCCTACTGTAGAGCCAAAACGAAGCATCGGATGGGAAACCGGAGGCCAGATTACGGATTCAGCGTCAATATTCTACATGGGAAATGGTGTATTTCCAGCTCAATCGAAGCAGTAGACAGTAGAAGACCCGGAGATAGACGGGGTTTTGAGTGTTTGGATGATGAGTATTACGTCATCAGCTGATCGCCGCACACTATATAAGCTGGGAACCGACAGAGACTTGTCATTCAGACGAGAGATTGCCAACGGTAAGTCGTCTCTCTGAGCTCCGATGATAGCTTCGGACATTCCAAATCCCGAGTTTCTGTAAGAAACCGACTTAGAAAATTTCATTGCTGATATCAGCTAAGCCGTCAGACTTAGAGGTTCGCCAGGAGATGGCCTTCGTCTCCAGGCCATAAAAGACTCCAAAACTTTAAAGGCTTGTAACTTTGCTTCTACAAGTCCGTTTGACTTGATTCAAAAAAGGTTCGGTCGCTATTGACCTGCCCTAAGTGATAGACTACTTATAAAATTTCATAAGTAGTGCAAAAAGTTGAAAAATTTAAATTCACTAGTTTTGGAGGTTTTCTGGGGTTTTCGACCCTGCTGAAGTCAATGAAAGCATTTTTAATGATGTCTGAGCCAGTCTTCTCATGCTATAAGCGGCTTTTCACTGAAAGCGAGCAAGACACGGAGAGTTTTGCTGTAATATTCCACTGACAGGGTGTTCCTTCGGGACGGCGGACGATGCCGTAGTGATAAGTGTGGCAAGGGAATGTGTCATATTTGAGACCGTTACCGCTGGGACAACTCATGTCTCATGTTGGGCATTTGACACAGCTCTCAACGTAGCACTTTGAACGCCAATCGGTTGAGTCTTAGCTATCTTGTCATGGGTGGCCTCTAAACATCTCCATTGCAAAACGCTGGTGAATCAAGCACTCTACGGCTTGCTATCAAGCTGATCAAAGCAATAACTTGGGATGTTTCCTCAAGGTTTTCAAGTATGCTAAGTTCAAATGTGCTATCAGATTTCAAATTTAACTAAGTCTAAGGCAGCTTTGAGGGGTTAGATCCCAGCTACTGTTCACTACCTTTGACTCGGCGTTGCTGTTACCACTTCGGGGCAGTGACAATGATGTCTTCAGCTGTAAATAGCGGGTATCGGGGAAGATCTCTCACTTCCCTAGTGATCAGTACAAGGCCTTCGGGCTGTCGACGGGATCGAGTGCCACTCACTACACTCAAATCTATCATTCCTCACTAAGTGTAAAAATCATTGTTTTCCGTTTTTCGCTGCAGAAATGCCGAAATACAATAATATGAAGACCAGTTTCAAACTGTGTCAATGCGGAAGGTATTCCGAGCTGACGCCTTCAAGAAGCACGCTTGCTCTAACAAGAAACAGATAGGGGTCGCTCGCTACTATTGCGGAGCCACAAAGTCAGTCGCTTAAGTGAGCGGCTGGAGGATTGGCACTCCACAACACAGCGAGTGTCAAACAGGCGAAGTAGGCGAAGAAGAACGGAGTTCACTCTTCGCCACTGAGCTCCGTTCTTTGGAGCTACAATCTGCCAACGAGCAAGAACGGACTTCACTCTTCACCACTGAGGCCACTGAGCTACAATCCGCCATTGAAGCGATTGCCGCTGTATCCTCACTTAGTAGCGAGAGCTCGCTGACCAGCAGCGATAGTGAGGAGGAGGAGGAGGGAGAGCTACAGTCGCAACTTATCGAGGACGTCGACCTCGATCGCGAGACCCCTACAGCCGTAACTGCGAGTGGAATTGCAACACAATGTCGCATTTTTGTCAAGCGCCCGCCGGTGATCGCCGAACGGGATAGACTAAAGAAAGAGGTGGAGAAGTTGAAGGAGGAGGCCTTCTCATACAAGGCAAAGTATGAGGACCTAAAGAACGTGGCCGGAGAGATGAAGAAGGTGAAGGAGAGATTAAGCGAGCGGGATGGCGAGTTGGAGCAGGAGAGGCTCAAGACTCTCGAGGGGAAAGCCAGAGAAGAGGCTTTACTAGCAGAGAGGGAAAGTAGGGAGAAGGAGATACGAAGGTTGAAGGAGGAAGTGGAGAGACTCCGTGTGCAGATGGCTAAGGTGGTCGAGACGAACCACGAGCTGCACCGTTCGGCGCAGCTGGTGGATCGCGATCGAAGGGTGCGTTCCAGTCGTCTGCACATCCCTATTAGAAAGGGGAGAGTAGCAGAAACTCCTCTCTTGTACGAGCGTGGAAGAGGGGAGAAATGCTACTCTCGGGTGAAGAAAGGGGTGGAGTGTCTACACTTCACCTTCGATCATCGTGATCCGATCTCGAATTTCCTTTATGAGGAAGCGTCCGAGATGATCTGTAAGTAAAAATGACTAAATTAAAATGTAAGATGATAACTCACTACTTCTTTCTTTACAGACATCCAAGAGAAGCGACCACCCGCCCCGTTGCCGGAGCCGCAGTCGAAACAGCAAGCCTGAGTCCCTACCACACACCCCGAGAACGAACCACCGGCTCTCTTAAGGGCCACCATGGGGCAAGACATGATAGAACCTCCTCGCGGTTTGCCCTGGGCAGTCTTCGGACTGGCGAATACTATCATTAAGTTGAATCTGCTATCAGTCAACTTGAACGTTGGAAATGAAGTTCGGTGTAATACTTCCTTTCGACGGGCGTTCCTATAAAGGGCGGCGGTGAAACCCGTAGCTATGTATACCGCAAGGGAATTCGGCAATGGTCAATCTTGTTAAACCTCTCTGCGTCATGTTTGCAAGTGATTGCCTCTGTCTCAACGTAGTATGCATTCGCGCCAGGGCGACATTTAGCCAACTGTCGAAGGTTGCCTAAAACTTTCCATTGCATACGTTATGAGAACCATGAGTTCTACCTGTCTCTATCAATGAGACGAATTGATGAATGGAATGAAATGGGAGGACACTCACGCGCCACACGCAACATAACACACTTCTCTCTTCCGTAGTCTAACAAGCTCTTTACACATGGATTGCAGTCGATTGCTATCCCTGTATCAGAAGTGTAAGCTATCTTAATTTTATTTGACACTATTTCATCTACCATTATCATCCATATGAAATGTTATAAGAATTGCAAGTTAAACTAAGTGTGCTACTATTTCCAAATGAAAAAGTATACATGGTTAAATCATCCACTGAAGCCCCATTCAAGTAAGTCAGTATGAAAGCAAAGATAATATGAAATAAAAATTTATTATGGCATGTATTTCAAAAGGTCTTCATCATCAATATCGTCTCAGAGTCTGACTTCACATAGATAACAAAAACATTTCAGTTGCTTTAATCGTTCTTCCACTGCGAGCCTCACTTTGTCAATATACTCCCACTCTGCCATAGTTCGTGGCTGGGAGTTAGGGGTGTACCACTCCCATAATTGGTGGAGGAATTTCGTGCTGGTGATCTCCATCACATCGTCAGTATCGTACTGGAGATACTTCCACCTCACGCATGTTAAGTCGGGACACTCCTTCTCACATACACTCTCTTCGTTGTCCGCTGGTAATGACAACTTTCTGATATTGTCCAGTCGGTACACCTTCTCTACCTTCCCCTTCGTTGGAGCGTTTGGTGCAACGAGCGCCTTGGATGTTGAGCATGGAGAAGAGAATTTTGTGTTTGGTGTGGTCGGAGGGCTTGTCATGTTGACTGTGAATAATGACTTTGAAATGTTTTCTAATTCTGAAGTATCAACAAGCAACCAATCAGAATGAACAGCCAATGAATGATGAATATGAAAGTATATATGCAAAGTGACATTCGTGTCATTTCACTCTGTCTTTGAGACGTATAAGTGAAGTGTTCTCTAGCGAATTCTATATTTGAGGTGTACAAGTGAACTGCTCTCTAGTGAATTCCAAATTTGAGACGTATTATTTGACTGAAGTATCAACCTTAAACTTGATTTCATTGAAATGGTAAGTTGAAAATTTCTTCACTCATCTCCCTCAAAC
The DNA here is from genome assembly GCA_907163375.1 of Prostheceraeus crozeri. NCBI lineage: Eukaryota > Metazoa > Platyhelminthes > Polycladida > Euryleptidae > Prostheceraeus > Prostheceraeus crozeri. The sequence continues at coordinate 176,569 of CAJQUW010007933.1, read as the reverse complement.
GTGTGGCTAATAGCATTTTCCTCAATTTCAGGCATCAACTTCATCACCAACGCCCTCCCTTCTCGAGGAAAGTTTAGAGTTGTTGAGTCAAGGTAGGTTGTAACAATACACTGAGACTTGAACAGAGATGATAGAATGATTTCTCTTTCAGGTGATACCAGTCCCATCTCGAGCGAGTCCATATCAACATTGTCGCGGGAATGCAACGATCGGGAATGTGCTGACTGTGGACACATCTTCACGAGGAAGCGTGATCTCATCCGACACATCAAGCGAGGTGTTTGTAGACCTAAGTCAGCATCAATCTCCGAAGGTAGGGATGATTCTGTTAACGATGTCTCCTTTTCTTGCGATTTATGCATTCAGTCTTTTGAGTCACATTTTGAACTATCTTCGCACAGACTTCAACATACACACAGTGACGATAGTTATACTAACAGCACCTCCTCTATCCGACTCACTGAAGTGTCCATAAATAATTTAGTGAGGAACTACCAGATGGACTCCTCAGAAACCATTGCTAACTTTGAGGAATGGTTTCATCAAAATTCATCATTGATAGAAGCGCTCTTCAACAATTTAGACAATTTTAGAATGAAGGCGCTCATCTATCTCAAAATAAAATATGTAAAAATCGACCACCATACTGGACAAATAATAGAGAGGTTGGAGTTTCACATACCTCCTCTCCTGCAACCGAGGTTGTAGACTGTGAGTCTTGGATAAATTTTCATATCCAAGGATTAAAATTAAATATAGATAAATTTAACGAGCGTGATAGCGGTCTCATTTTTGACGGCATTGAGACCGCCATGATTAAAATCAGTTTATTAGGAAATCATAGTGGTCGAGGTTCCCTTAAACTTCCGAAAAATTTAAGAAATAAAGCAGCAGTCATTTCTGTAGATTGCGAATCGCAATGTTTTAAGTATGCCGTCCTCTCCATTCTCCACTATAATGATGTACAGAATAGCCGATATCGTAAGAGTAAGTATCAACAGTGGGAGAATGAATTAAAGTTTGATGACTGCAATAGTGAAGATATGAAAATTAAAGATATAGAAAAATTTGAAAAATTGAACAACATCAAAATAGTTCTCCATGTTTGGGAAAAGGGATTGAAGGGTGTCCGCTACAACTCGCGTTCGAGTTGTTATGAGCACGTTGTCAACCTTTTGTTAGTAAGACAGGATGATAGTGAGGAATGGCACTACTGCGGCATTCCCAAAATCTCTCGCTTATACCACCACTTAAGAAATTCTACCTCATCAGAGATTTATTACTGTGACAGATGCATTCGGAACTTTAGGAGTAAAAACAAATTTGAAACTCATTATGAGTGGTGTAAGCGAGGTAAACTGCAAATGGAACGCATGCCCAAATATAAGGAGTTTTCATATAGAGAGAATGGCGATGAACTAAGTCCTCTTCGTGTCATCTATGCTGACATCGAATGTTATATCGATGATAACATCCATCGACCAGCAGCCATTTCCTGCTATGAAGTATGGCATGATCACTTTAGGGGTAGGCAAAATAAAATGCGCGTCTGGCAAGGTGAGGATTGTATTTACCATTTCCTACAATTCCTCGAACAGGCTGTAAAATTTCAACAAAAGTATGATGGTGAACTCTATCGCAGATCATTGCATATGACAGCAGATGATCAAGCAAAATTTGATAGCTGCAACGTTTGCCCCAAATGTAGGAAAACATTTGATGATGATAAGATTAAGAAAGTGCGCGACCATGATCACATCACTGGTAAATTTAGAAACGCACTCTGTTCAAAATGCAATTTTTCACTTAGGATGAAACGGCGTACATTACCCGTCATTTTCCATAATTTCAAGGGCTACGACAGCCATATGATAATAAAAGGAGGTTTAGGTCAAATGAAAGAGTGGAAGCTTGATGTAATAGCACAAACGAGAGAGAAGTTTATGGCCATGACAGCAAAAGTGCCTGTCGATAAAACTAAAGAAAATAAGACGGTCTATTTTGATATAAAATTTTTAGATTCCTACCAATTTATGACTGCATCACTGGCCTCTCTCGTACAAAATCTAAAGTCTCTTCCACTAACACAAAATCTTAAGAAACAATATCCAAATCTAACCGATGAAGTCATCACACGGAAAGGAGTCTTTCCATATGCATATTTTGATGCGATTAGTAAACTCGGCGAGACTTCTCTTCCGCCCATAGATAAATTTAAAAATGATTTGAGCGGTGCAGAATGTAAGACCGAAGATTATGATCATGCACAAGATGCATGGATAAAATTTGACTGCCATACATTTGGTGAATATATGATTGCCTACCTTAAGTTAGATGTATTTTTGCTGGCTGATGTATTTCAGGAGTTTCGACGAGTGGCATTAGAAGAAGATAAGTTAGATCCCGTCCACTTTGTCAGTCTGCCAGCCATGTCATTTAAGTCTGCTTTTAAAATGACTGGTGAGACCATTCATCTCTTACAAGATCCAGAGATGTATAATTTATTTGAGCGAGGAATTCGCGGTGGTCTCACATTTGTAAATAAACATAGGTTAAAATCTGAAACAGTAGGTAATGATCAGACTCATCTTAAGTATTATGACCAAAATAATTTATATGGTAGTTCACTATCCAAACCACTCCCTCACTCTGAGTTTAGCTGGTTAGATGATAGTGAAATTCAGCATTTCTCCAACCCTTCTAACATACTAGCAATCCCAGATGAAGGTGATTGGGGATATTATTTTGAGATAGATCTAATCTATCCAAATAATATTAAACATAAAACCGTAGATTTTCCACTCGCACCCGAATCAGGTGAAGTGAGTAAAGATATGTTTTCCGACTTTATGAAACAATTTCATAAAGATTTAGAATCATGCGGTCAACCCGACTATAAGCCTTGCCGCAAACTTTTACTCACCCAGTATGATAAGGAAAACTATCTAGTCCACTTTAGCATCTTAAAATTTTATTTAGAAATGGGTATGATTTTAAAAAGAGTTCACCGCATTATTAAATTTAGACAGAAAGCCTTCCTCAAACCATATATTGATAGCAACAGCCAGAAACGTGCACTAGCCCAAAATAATTTTGAAAAAGATTTTTATAAATATAAGAACAACAGTCTATTTGGTAAGACGATGGAGGATGTTAGAAAGCGCGTAAACTACAAACTAGTTAATGATGATCAAAAGTATCACAAATTGGCCTCATCACCTCTATTCATCGATAGAGACATTATCGATGAGGACCTTATAGGTGTTAAAATGATAAAATCTGAAGTTGAGTTGTGCAAACCCATCTATATTGGTCAAGCTGTACTAGATTACTCTAAGCTTGAAATGTACCAACTCTTTTATAAAATACTAAAACCATGTCCTCTCGTAAAAGAGGTTCGTTTGTTGGGTGGTGATACAGATAGTTTCTTCTTAGGTATTACCACTCAAAAAGATTTAAATTTCAATGAAGTAGGAAAATCTTTAGAAAGATATTTTGATACATCAAATTATCCTACTGATCACCCACTCTACTCCATCAAAAATAAGGCAAAACTTGGCTGCTTTAAGGATGAGACAGCAGGGAAGGAAATAGATGAAATGATTCTCCTCCGTCCAAAAATGTACAGTATGAAATTAAAGGATAGCGACGATAGTATTAAGCGTGCTAAAGGCATATCAAGATCATTGGTCTCTAACATGAAACATAAGAATTTCAGGAAAGCCTATAGAAATAAAAATATAACGTTTGTCAATATGACAATCTTAAAATCTAAGTCGCATGAGATCAAAACTCATACTTTTAGGAAACGGGCGCTTTCAGCATGGGAGGATAAGAGGTGCTGGCTAGAACACAACATATCTCTTCCACATGGACATCCTGACACAAACATACCACCACCCAAAAGAATTAAACTCACACTACCACATTCAGGAGACGTCTTAGCATAATCATCCTTAACTTAGTATTTTGATGTTGATTTCTGTAGATAAACATTGTTGTTTTATGTATCGCATGAGATTGTTTTTTCCTTGTGAATATGTGTTCACATCTCTACATTCCCCATGTGATGACTTTTCCACTGAAAGACATTTTTCCTATCCCTGTATATTTCCACCCTTCACGACGTAAAAAGACTTTTTGTATATAGCAATGTTTATTGAAGTGCGCTCATGTATATATTTTCAGTGGATGTTGTATAAAGTCTATTGCTTCACATTCATGTACATATTTCAATAAATGTTGTATAAAGACTTCACTTTGTTTTCCGAAACACTAACGTTATGAGGGATTTAGTATCTTTCACGTGGATGCACTCTTGTAAACCATTGGTAATTTTGATAGCAATAGAGGGTATAGTTTGTTTGACGACGGGATGATAGAAAATAGATTCAAACATCTTCTCGACTATTCCATAGGAAGCGTCTTTATCATGAATGAAATCACGTAAAATGTATTCTTTTTTCTCACCAACAGAAATAGGTAGAATCAAATCACTTTGAATGTAAAGGTGCTGTTCATGTTTATCAAGTGTCATTGCTGTTTCTATACCAATCGTATGCGCAGCAGCAAACACTGTTTGTAGCATTGAAAAACCAAAGAGTTTTTTCAAATTTTTACTCAATTGACATTGAATGTCATCACCCAGTCTCAGAACAACGCGTTGATTTTCAATTGAAAACGAAATGTGGTGTGTCTTTACATCATATTTACTTTTCATCACATGCTTCAACTTCTGTTGTATATAAGGATTTACTACATGAATGAAGCTTTCAACTGTATGATATAGACGCGGCATTATATTGATAGCAACTTTAGATTCTTCATAAGACTGGTAAATTTTCTTGATGCGATCGCCATAGATGTCCACCCACCATTCATCATTAACTGAATCAGCTTTAGTGTGATATTCATGAGAAGCATACACCACACCGCTTCCAATAATAGGTGTATAATGTCTTACAAAATGACGCAAGGTTGGAGAGAAATAAACTGTAAGTTTGTCATTATATTTCTGAATAACCAACTTATTTTTGTTCGCCATAATTTTCTCTCCATACTTCTTACCCACAGTCTCATTCCATCGTTTTACTAACTCAATAAGTGATAAAGGTTGAACACCACGCTTTTTCAAAATGATGCGTTCTTCGCATTCTACAACATCTTCATCAAATATTTTAAATCTATAATGAAATTTGTTGATTCGATTTGAATAAACTTTTTTAACATTTGCAGTAGCAATTGATGTTAGATGTAGTCCATGACCAAAACCAAGATGTGGATAGAATTCATTATCCAACCTCAGCGTAAGACCTTTAGTAAAAGAATGAAAGCGGAGGAACTGTCTCCCACTCCAATGATAGATAGTAAACTCATAAGCTTTCTGATTTTTATTCTTCATGATGGAAGTATTACCACTGTTGAATGCCTTAATAATTTTCTCATTCCCAAATGGTTCATAAGAATCTGATTTTATCTGAATCCATTCATAGTTCCACTTTCCATCTGATGTTAAATTGTATGGGAACTGAAATGCATTATTCATCGTTATTCCATCATGGGTGCGAGGAGTCAATATCATTTCTTCCAAATCATTCACATTCTGAATATTGCTATCATAGCAAATACTAGAAACGCCAACCTCCCATTCACCTTCTAAATGCAGTGGCCGATTTCATTCTACTCGATAGTCTGATGGTTTATTTTTGGGAAATTTATTCATAGAAGCATTACTGGGCAAGTAGATTAGAAACGAGTCCTTATTTTCACTTTCCATATTATTCACATTGGAAAAATATATTAGCATACGTTTGCATTAACTCTTCATTCGGAAATGGAGTGTGATACTTGTCACAGCATCTTTATGAAAAGGAATCAACGCACCAGCATCGTCATAAATGGCAATATCAATTTGTGGGATGTAGTTTGATTTGAGCTTTGTATAATGCACTTTCTTGAAAGTATGCTCAGATAAAATACTGCAGCTTTTTGGCTGGTATGGTATCATTGCTAGCAATGGAGCTTCAACATCTCCCACACGTACATCTTCACCAATATTGGAATATATCTGAAAATAGTTAATACGACGCGATAGCGACATGTCTGCGCTAGCTTTGGTTACAGTACCACTTTTAAAGATATTTTGATCAAAACCCAAAATGTCCATTAGAGTTTTATCCAAAATTAGTTCAATACCTTTTCCACTTATAGTGAGAGACAAAGTACCTTCTTTTTCAGAAAATAAAATATGTTGCTCATTAATCACTTCATTTAAATAATCTACAACCAATTTAACCGAAGTAATAATACGAGGCATCAACACTCTTGTTTCATGTAAGATACCACCTAAAGGCTCTACACACTTTCTGTATAAAGATACGGACCATTCTGTATCAAATTGATTTGACCTTTCACATGGTAAATGTTGCATATCAGATTTTCCATGAACAGCTGCAGAACGATGTCGTAAGAACTGATGAAAATCTTTTGAACAAACTAATACTAGATCATCATCATTTAATTTGCTTATTGCAATATGATTAGATGATTTAATATAAGTCAATGTTGCCACTTGTTTACCATCAACTCGAAGGAGATAATTAAATTTCTTCAATAATGTTTCAGGAGTCATGTTTGTCTTTCTTGGCTTAATCACAATCTTCTTCACCAACGTCTTCTCATTTCTTGGAATAAGATCTACATAATAAGCTTCCTCTCGATATATTAACTGTTTATGACCACTTATGTGGTAATTAACGTTAAAATTATCATAGCTTGTTAAGGCGCTAGCGAGGTAGCCTAAATCATTTCTAAAACTTGGACTTAAACCAACAATCCAATCTTTCTCAACTACATGATGTACATAAGTATAATCATCATTGTGCGGAGTAAATTGGACAATATGTTTACACGCTTTATTCAAGAAATCATATATAAACTTTTTACATGATAAGAGATCTTTCTTTGGCCACTGTGGAATGTATACTCGGCACCCCTTTTCACATTGGTAAGCAGCTGTACGCCTCATATTAATAGTCATCACCTCATGATCAAAAGTATAGACACAGTTGCTATAAACAAGTTGAGTGACACCCACTTCCCAATTTCCATTTAGCTGTTGTGCATGATCAATGGGAGTAGAAAAGAGTGCGGCTCGATTACTAGCAAATCTCTTTGTAGCCGCATTGCTAAGCAAAATATGATAAAACGACATTTTTATATTGCTGATCTGCAACTTTGCATAACATCATGAAGACTTGGATTTTGGACTCTCTACAATATATCAGAGTTGATCGTGATGGAAACGTACATTTCAAAAATTCTCATGGTCATACATCAAGAGGAATTACATTAACATGGCGACAATTTGTCAACCTCAATGATATCATGAGGGATTTGGAATATTTTGAAACATTAAGATTCATCTCCTTGGGTGATCAAGTTTGGCTTCAACATTACAGAAATGAAATTCAAATCTACCATTTTCATTCCGCAAACTGTTTCTCATTTCGCAAATACAATTGGGAGAAGTATAGAAGATATATACATCGCTCCATCATGACATTTATTCGTCGTGAGTTCATCACCCTACTATGCAAATCTTAATCAGACATGACTACCACACATCATGAGTTGGAAATTAGATTCCCTACAACGTATTGAAACGGACCATGATCGAAACTTCTATTTCAAAGATTCAACTGGAAATGTGAGAAGAGAGTTTGCTTTATCTTATCGTTATTTTCAATCTCTACATCATATCATGAAGGACTTGAAATACTTCTATATGAAAAGACATTCACGTATTGGAAATCGCATCTGGCTGCGCGTCAACAATCGGCGAATTCAACTCTATCATTCCCAACTTCATACTAACTTCACATTTCATCAAGGTAGTTGGGAAAAGTATAAAAGGAAGGTACATCGCTCAATTTACTCATTCTTTCATCATGAAGCGCCATCGCTACACCATCGTCAACATTCTCCGTCGCTTCAGACTCTACACCAAAATCGATCTCACAACATTACACCAACAGCTTCCAAACAGCAAGTATTACCCGGGCCGACCTCAAATGTTAGTGGTGAAGATGAACAATTCACGGAATCTTCAACTCTTCCCAAATGGGACTGTACAGATTCTCGGCGCCCTTTCTCATTCATCGGCGCAGTCAATGCGCTTAGAGCTACAAAGACTACTACGTCGGATATGGAAGAGGGAGAGGTGTGTGATGTCGAATCTGACTGTGGACAATATGGTGATCTCTACTCAATTGAGTGACAGTCTATCATTTTTGAAGATTCGTACCAGCAGTTACAGTTTGTGTTATGAACCCGAACTTTTTCCTGCAGCTCTCATTAGTTGTTGGTTACCTGTGCATGTGGCAATCTTTCATAATAGTAAAGTGATCATTACTGGACTAAAATCTCATGTACAAGCAAATATGATCCTAGACTATCTCATTGAGTATGTACGTACCCAGCGGATTGTAAAATAAAAAACAATTTTTCCAACATGATGTTTTTATTTCAAATCATGATAGAACTTACAAATCATTTTTTCATTAGAGAATGGATTACATGAAAAGTTTTGAATAACAGATGCAAATCGAGATACATGTAAACGTTTTAAGATGAAGTACAGTACAAAAGCACCACACGTTGATGAAAGTGGATGTTGTAGTATGCGTTCATTTCGCTGATATTGACGCGTATGTTTTCTCAACCACTGCTGTGTTGGTATATTTGGAGGTTGAGCAAGAGAGTCAAATAGTTCACCACGTCGGTCTTCTCCAATAAAGATCGCTTTCCAATGCTCACCGCCTAAATTCTGTGAATGAGTGTTTAGCACAATAAAGATGGGATAGTGATTTACTGCAGGTGGTAAGGTATCGAGTGAATAGACATTATCGAAAGCTTTCAACGTCGCTTCGTCTGCATTACGCTGCACTTTAGTCTTAATATCGTCAGCAGTCAACCAACTCATTAACGATTATACTGAAGAATCACGTCACGATACTTTGTAATTTCAATATTTGAATCGAAGACTGCATAAATTAATACATTGATCGTCTCAGGTAGTGTTCTTTTGAACGTCAAATCCAAACGAATATTATGAGGCACGTTCGCTTGACGATAGGGTGCACTAATATCGCTGTCAGCAGTCAAATCAAATGCATAAATAGTATATCCACTCTTAAACTCTTTCATAGTAAGTCCGTTGGTGTCATCCGTATTGTAAAAGCCAAAGACATCCATAAAATCAACATAACTGCGCATAAATTGATCCGAAGCAAAATCTGGTTTGTAGGGTGGACCAGGATGACTGACACCATTTACACGTAAAGCAATTTCACTTAACTGATTGTGTTTAAAATTGAAAGGATTCTTCTTTATATTACCATTAAATGCATCATTTTCAACCATTGCCACCATGAGGAGCTTCGGTGCTTCCGATGGAAAGAGGCCATCTTTCATGAAACTCTTTTGATCTTTCGGAATTGTAAAGGTGAGAAGCTTTGTATGCTGAACGGGGTAAATGGCATTTTAGCGGTTAAGGCCTTCAGCATGTCCTCTAATGACACTTGGATTCGGTACTACTCGACGAATGTAAAGTGCAATATCTTCCACATGAATTCTAAAATTGTCAACTTTAGCAAATGCATTCAGCGCAAATTCAGGCTTATTCAATGTCAGCTTGAGTCGCATGCTGGTATTACACAGTAAAAACTTTGACTGTCTAAAGAAGTCTAAATTCAGCGGACCATATAGCTGACATACTTTACTATCTTTAATCATAGCAGATCGCTTTACAAAGCCACTGTTTGTTTCAACATCAAATTTTCCTGCTTCATCTCTATACCATCCCATGGCTTCCATATGACTTTTTTGTGCTGCTGGATGAAACTGTGATACATGATTGAAATATGATTTATAGGGATAATCGCTTTGACCACCTTCCACCTGCTGCTCTCCAATCGTTAGAGAAACATCGCGAAGTAATGTAGTCAATGGTAAATTGTTCAGTCCAACGTTATGTGCATCGTCAATAGCAGTTCCATCTGCTTGCTGAATTCTAAACCTCAAATCAACCATCGCATAACTCAAATCTATGTAGTCATCACTACCACCAGGAATAACAAATTCAATGGGGCCAGCATTCTCAGCTGTTCGAGGATGATAATCTACAATACTTGAACTAAGAATATCTGTCTGTATGGCTTGTTGATCAAACAAACAAAAACCGGAAGTTTTACACTCCATGATTAGAAGTTATAGCAGCGTCGTCGTTTAGCGCCTGATGAATGATTAGAGCCTCTACGACGTTTGCGTGAATGCCTTTTGACTGAAGATCGCACCTTACCAGCTCCGCGATGTTTCCTCCTTCCTTTATTCATTCGTTTAGGTGATTTCTTTCCTTGAGTAACACCAGCAAAGGTCAATGTTTTTAATGTTTTTCAATGTTTTTAAACCGCGTTCCTTCCCACGATTCAACAAACTGCTCTTAAAACTTCTACCTCTGGAAAGATCACTAGCAACATCACCAGCAAAGCCAACGGCATTACTTAAAACATTTCGTTTTAAAGATCTACCGACATTGGATATGAGAGGTGCTACAACAGATTTCAGTGCACCAAGTATGCTACCTCCACGTTGGCGGCGAGCGCCGATGTAAATTTGTCCTCCACCACTTACGTAGGAGGGTCGTGAATAAAATGAGGGAGTTGGATTCATAGCTCAAACCCTAAACATTGTTAGTTACAACTTTGCATGAATCACTGTCGATCACTTAGATGAAAGATGTCGGCACGACGCATCCAAGATTTCATACTTGAAGGATAACCAGTCCATTTAACAAGACACCATTCTTCACCTTGCCGTTTTTTACATCGAATGATTTTCTCTACCAAATATGTTTCACTTTCAGTGACTACCTCAATCTCATCGCGGTAAAAGCTACCCTCAATTTCTTCATTATCGTAATCTTTCAACTTGTAGGTGGTCGGAGAGTCTTTTTGATTAATCCTTGATACTGTAAATACCTCCTCTGTCCAATTCGGAAGGTACCCTTTAGCAAAAACACTTTTCACTTTTGAGATACGAACTTTATCGCCAATTTTCACATCACTTTTCACATGAGTGCGTTTACGTTGGAATGATTCGCGCACTTTATCTACATTGTCAGCATTTACATCTACTGGTCTGAGTCCAATAGAACGATGGATAGAGTGATTGTAGGCATGGAGTGTATCTTGTAGAACCTTTGTCCAATTTTGTGTCAAGTTGGCAGTAAAATGTCGCCACAAGCGATTTTTTAATGTGCGATTAAAACGTTCAACGAGTGCAGCTTTATAAGCACTCTTTACACTAAACAACTCAATGTCATGCCTCTCAAATAATCTTCTCACATGCTGATTTTCAAACTCTTTTCCTTGATCACTCTGAATTCTTTTTGGAATCCGACCTTCTCGAAAAATTGTTTGGAATGCTTTTGCTACTCCTTTCCCTTCTTTAGTTTTTAAAGGTTGAGCCCACGCATAACGCGAGAAAATATCAATGACGGTTAAAATAAAATTATTACCCGAGTTATGTTTTGAAATGGAGGCGACATCACACAAATCTGCTTGCCACTGTTCATCGATGTCATGAACAATATAATGGCGGGTGCGGTACTTCTTTTTCGCTTGTTTGTGGAGTGTATAGGTAGCCTGACCCTTTAACCATCGTTTCACTTGTGATTGTGGAAGACCACTCGCTTTTGATAATTTCTTGATAGATGCAAATCCTGCCGGATGTTTTACATCATAATAGATTGACTTCAAACGTTCAGTCGATGACGACTGACTCTTTTTCCTCCTTCTCATCTTTTTGTTTTCTTGCCTTTCTACATTTACAACAACTACAGCATTTAGCTTTAGCGGTTTTGCGATCGTGTTCACATTGCTTAGGGGTTTCATTATGAGAGCTGGCGCAGCAAGTGCAAGTGACAACGACATTCACCTCTGGCGGCTCATTACATGGCAAGCAACACATCTGCTTCATATTAATAGTCTGAGAACATGTATTTCCTGGGAGGAGCTGTTTTACGTTTTCCTTTTACCAGTTTTAGTGGCGATGTAGATCTACGTCGAGTTCTTCCTCTTGTTTGCTTAGTGAGTGTGGGAGGGGATGTAGCAGGTGACGACTTAAACCAATTTGTTGGCATTTTCATCGTCTGAAGCATTGGAGCAGTAGCCACTGTTGAATCAAGTTCTTTCAATGTCTCATTATTCAAAGCAAATTTTGGCACATTATGCTTTTTCAATAGTTTAAGAAAGTATGACCAACCAGGTGGAACATAGCCCTGACGGCGCTTTCTACGTGTCGCATACTGAATCAAGTCTTCATAACGTGAAGCATCAATCACTTTATTTTCATCTGTAATGATTTCTCCTCTATCATTTACATTGAGATGGGGCTCAATACTATTGAAAAGAGATATGGCATGTGCGCGAGATGCTAAAGGTGTAGCAGTCGATACAGAGTCACGCATCTTATTCTTCAAGTTTTTCAATTGCTCAACAGTTTCCGATTGTAATAATACAGCACGATGTGGATCTTTCATGTGAACATTTTGCTGATAATCTATTTCTTTCCTATACATTTGATTTGCAAGAGGTTGCTTTACTTGCTGCATGGCAGTCAATTGTACATATTCATCCTGAGGAATAACAATCATGCGAGAATAAGAACTCATAGTTTGTAGATAATCATGGGAGTTTTCAAAATATCACTTCGAAATCTAAATTCTTCCGGACACTCTTGCGTAAAGTCAATGAATAAGTAACCGTATGGTTTTTCAGTAGCTGCTTGAAAAATTTCAATTAAGGCTTTTGATCCTCTGGGTGCAACTTGTCGCGCTAAAATTTCAAATTGACTTTTATCTCGCGGATTCTTGAAAATAGCATAATAGTGTGTATTCAGGTTTCGTGTACGAGCTTCTTTTCCATCAGGAAACAAATTTTGTGTAATATAGATGATAAAACACCTTTTATGGTGTGCTGCGCGAGTGAACATATCTGTAACATCTTTTGAATTCTTACTTTCTTTTAATAAATCATCCAATACAACAACATCATTAGACTGAAGTTTATCCACTGCAATAATTCCTTCATGTCGAATAAAGTTGCGACTTTGCAATTCCTGAAACAGCGACGGTTGATAAATACCATAACACCAAATCACTCGATTGATAGGTTCCTTAAACAACTCCCTTCTTTTATCCAATAAATTCAGCGTGAAAACAGTTTTACCTGCATGAGATGGACCTGATACAGTCAGAACTTTATCACATTGAAGTCTGAAATCCATTTTATTACTTTGAGACTCAACATTTGCATAATTAACGCTTAGAGCCAAAGATATTTCCCAATAGGTTGCCCACGGCAGGAGCTATCATTGGAAGTATTGCTGAAAGGAAACCGCCCTTTTGTGACAGAGTTTTCCTCTTTCTTTGAAGGGCGACTTTAGGATTGGAGATGAAACGCAATTTCGTAGCATATCGCTTAAGTAACTTTCGTTGTTTTGGCGCTAATTTCTTCGTCCTCAACTTCCTCACATGAGAAATAATTTCACAAATGAATTTATCGTTAGCATGTCGTATAGCATTGTATCGCTGATTTGCTTTCATTCGTCGGAGAGCTTGAATGGCTGAAGAAAACTTTTGACTTTTACGTTTCGTCATTTTACGTTTCGCCATTTTCCGTGTTAGTCTTTGCTAAAACCTATCTTTACCACATTTGCATAGGTACTAACTATTGCGACATAAGTGACACTCGAAATGAGCAATATCACAGTGGTTACATTGGCAAAGTTGAATGCAATTACGTATGAAACAGCGTTGACAAAAAGCATGCTTACATCTCTTGAAGATGCGCTTTTCATTTCCATCCTCTCGCTTACATACATCGCAACACATAGTTTCACCGTTACTGATGTCTATAGCAAGTCTTTTTGAAGATATGAATTTGCTAGCCTTTTCTAAATAATAGACGCATGTACAGAAGGAATATACTTCGAGAGTGAGCAGACATAGCTCGAAAACCAGTTGTGCTACAATCAAGTACCACTGCATTTTCAATTTTTCTTTATGGAAAGTTGAATGTGAATATCTGAAATCGCTTCAATCACTAGACTGCTACCATGATGGTTAAATGCGTTAAGACGTTCAGCAATTTTTATCATATGTCTTTTAAAAAATTCTTGGGGGTGATCTACCACTTCCATTGAATAAGAAGCAAAATGGAAAGAGCGACTTTCCACCTCTTCCTTTCCAAAATGACTAAACTTAATTTTCGCAACTAATCGCGCCATGATAATGCTATCAGAGAATGTATTCATTAACTCTAGAAATAGAGTGCTAGCATCATCGACCACTGCTTCGATGTCGGTCTCATCTTTATGAAATTTTATCACATAATCTTGAACAGCTCCTTTTAAACTTTGCCTATGAAAACGTAATGTTCCGCAGTCGTTTGAGAAAGACATGATCGCCCTTTATCTAACCCATCCATTGCATGAAAACAACAACTCTTCTCATAGTAACATTTATTGAATAACGGTAACAAGCATGCATTATAAATCAATGGTTTGAAAGAGATAAAATAGATACAGCTGGTAACTATCATACAGCGAGCAATGATAACCATACAGGACTTTGGCAGTGTTGAGGTAAGGAGGAAAGAAGCATTGGTTATGAACGTAGCTACTACAACGAACAGACAAAATAGGAACACACAAATCCTTAAAACGTTTCGTGACTTCATGATAATGTTGATTCACTCTACTATCCCTAGGCGGGAGCAAAATATCATCAATGATTAGATTGGGAAATACTTTCCTCTCCTTACCAGGATTATTACAAAAGATGCGTATAACATTGAAAGCAGCTAACCATCGTTTAAAGTCAATAAGAAGAGCACTCTCACAAGAAAAGCCATAGTCTTGCAAATATTTCAGATTAAGTCCATGAATGTGTTTTCTCGCCCATTGATCAACATTGGGATCGCAGTTGGCATGTTGATGATAGACACTAACAATCTGATATGTCCAATTGTTCATAGCAATAGCACTGAGCTCCTGTACAGGTTCACCCTCACAATACATAAAAATGATGATAGAAGCCTAAAACGGAAATTACACATCTAAGGAAGCGTTCTATAACATATTACAAAATGAAGAATTACATCGATGCTTTTCACGACAAAATACACAAATGATATGATGGCAACGAAGAAGTAAAATGTATCTAATAAGACCACGTCTACGACACTCAAAGCACATAAGCGAATTGTCATAGGGTAGAGTTAGGAAAGGGCTAGTAATTCTCCTTCTTTGATTTGCGTTTTGATGTAGCATTCTTCTCCGACTTGCGCTTCGTACCACTTCTGTTAAGGATTTGATCAATTATGTCGTCCACGTTGGGTGGTTTTGGAATATATAGGATGGATTCCATATGCATGGAGAGAGAGGCTATTTTATTATCCTTGTGTCGACCATAATATAGCCCATTCACTTTGAAAAGGATATCCCAAAAGTACCTTCTCCGAGCTCATCACATCTGATGGCTATCGATTGATCTCCCTCCTTCTTATAGTAAGTACACCAATGTGATACAGGTAGGCAAATGTGATTACCATCCCAAATCTTTCTATAGGGAGTATCCTTGTCATCTCTAGCCTTCCACTCTTGAGCAAGAGGAGTAGGAATGTCCATATTTAATGTCACATACTCCTCAATAATATCAAGTTGGTGGCGAATGTACGGACTCACGGGGATCAGTATGTAGTCCCCATACTGATTGCGCATTATCTTGACATCCGTGGAAGGGAGCATTCCCGTTTGGAGTACTACGCTATGATCGTCATAACGCAAGACTTGTTTAAATTTACGCTGTAGCGGTGTAGGATTATGTACCTTGGTTGTTTCTTCCACTGGCCTCAGTTGTAGATGATCTGACCGTAGCGAACCTTGTAACGTTTGACCGCCATTTTGTCCTACTAGTGCAGCAGATGGAGTAGATGCCTGAAAATGAAAAAAGATTGTATTAAGTTTACGTTCAAGGTAGGAGAGGGAGGAAAGTAGCGACTGACCATTTTAGTTGGATAATAGAACAGGGAACTAGAGAGAGAAAATGTGCGTCCGTCACTCGTATGATTCAACGATGGAATGATTCTCACTGTGGAAGGCTCGCTATTTATACAGAAATGCTTGATTCTCATTGGATGATGATCCTCATTGGACAATAACATCAAGCTGATTCCAAATCTGGCCTCCGTTTACCAATCCGAGCCTTCATTCGCCTGCTGGAGCTGTATCTTGGGAAATTCTAACTCTGTCGTTTTTCGCCAATGTCCCAAAATCTTAAATGGCGTCTCACATCTAAACGAAGACAGATAGGAACAAGCCGATTCTTTCAGTGAATTTGTCTCACTCTTAGCTTTCAAACGAGCTATTGCACGACAAAATCCGTCCACTGGAAGCCAAAATCGAAGCGAGCTGTCCAGAGGGGGGGGGACGTCAGCAAAATTTTTTCTCTCCGATTGAGCTGGAAATACTCCATTTCCATGTAGAATTTGACGCTGAATCCGAATCTGGCCTCCGTTTTCTCATCCGATGGTTCGTTTTGGCTCTACAGTAGGCAGCCATCGCAAAAATTCTAACTGTGTCGTTTTTCCGAAAAATGTTGAAAATTTTTTCTCGCCGATTGCCTTGAAACTCACCATACAGATAGAGAATTTCACGCTGATTCCAAATCTGAAATCCGTTTTCCAATCCGATGCTTCGTTTTGAAGCTACAGCCCAAAACGTCCCAAATTCTAACTCTGTCGTTTTTCGCCAATGTCCCAAAATCTTAAATGGCGTCTCACATCTAAACGAAGACAGATAGGAACAAGCCGAATCTATCAGTGAATTTGTCTCACTCTTAGCTTTCAAACGAGCTATGGCACGACAAAATCCGTCCACTAGAAGCCAAGATCGAAGCGAGCTGTCCAGAGGGGGGGGGACGTCAGCGAAACTTTTTCTCGCCGATTGACTTGAAACTCACCATACAGATAGAGAATTTCACGCTGAATCCAAATCTGAAATCCGTTTTCTCATCCGATGCTTCGTTTTGAAGCTACAGCCCAAAACGTCCCAAATTCTAACTCTGTCGTTTTTCGACAATCTCCCAAAATCTTAAATGGCGTCTCACATCTAAACGAAGACAGATAGGAACAAGCCGATTCTTTCAGTGAATTTGTCTCACTCTTAGCTTTCAAACGAGCTATGGCACGACAAAATCCGTCCACTGGAAGCCAAAATCGAAGCGAGCTGTCCAGAGGGGGGGGACGTCAGCGAAAATTTTTTCTCTCCGATGGCGTTCAAATTCACCATACCGATGTAGAATTTCACGCTGAATCCGAATCCGGCCTCCGTTTTCTCATCCGATGCTTCGTTTGGGCGCTACACACCAAAACGTCCCAAATTCTAACTCTGTCGTTTTTTCGAAAAATGTTGAAAATTTTTTCTCGCCGATTGCCTTGAAACTCACCATACCGATGCAGAATTTCACGCTGAATCCGAATCTGGCCTCCGTTTTCTCATCCGACCACTCCTTCCACTCGAAACAGCCCATTTTACAACCCAACATTCAGCACGAAAAACATCACACACTATAGCCTCAAGACTAATCCTGGCGGTCGCCCAAGTCCACCACGACACTCAGACCCGAAGCACCACGGCGGCCGACCACGACACTCTGCCGTTCCAGAGGGGGGAGGGGGAGGGGAGGGGGAGGGGGGAGGGGGAGGGGGGGCGCCGGTCGAGTGTTCGCCGTTTTCTTACTACTTACTTGCATTTCTGATAAGGATACTGTAATATTTTTCATCATATTTCCAGGTTGCTCAGGATTCTTTAAACGAAGTATTCATAAATGCCGCGTTTACACGTGTAAGGCTCAAGGTGAACAGAAAGGACAATGTCCGATCGACAAAACACACCGCAATCAGTGCAGAGCCTGTCGATTGAAGAAGTGCCTTGATGCGAATATGAATAAAGATGGTAAGTGAAAAATTCCACTTGCTCAATTTAGAGTAATAATTGTTCAAATGCAATTGAATAAAACTCAAATGAAATGGTAATTAAATTATGAAAAATCAAATAAGAAATTCTGGATCACAATAATCTCAGAATTGCCGAAAATTTGATCAACGAGCAAGAACGTTTTCCACACGCAATAACAAAAGCCAATTTGCATTTTTGGGACTGAGGAAAAAGATCGATTTCACTCTTCATCAATGTGAGCGATTTTCCAGTTGCACGAATCAATGCGACATGCTGTAAGCGTAGGAAGATAGGACTGATATGACGCATAAAGTGTCGGAAAGATGGCGTTTGCTTCCGCTTCTTTGGAGAATTGCGTCTACAATGGAGCATTGCTTAACGGGAAGCACAGTAATATTATAACTCAGTTAACGTAGCAACTTTTATGATTCAAGAAAATTTTAACCCCATGAAAATTATGCAAGCTTAAAGCAGTGCATGAATTACGGGTTCTGATTATATTACACATTAAAAACATCGATTTGGCTGTACTGATAAAATACAAACGTGGAGGGCATACAAGAAACGAAAATTACCAGAGAAGACAAAAATTAAATTAAATTAATGATTCCTTTTTCTTTTAATCGATGTCCAGCAGGATATATACAGTTGAAATGCTGATATTACACGGCACGCAAGTCTCAATTGTCTCCTGTACACATTCACCAACCAGCCTTTCAAATGAATAAGAGGCCCCTATGTACACGCTTAGAGATTACAATCGCATGTAAAATAGCAAGAAAATTCGATCTTCTATGCAGGGGACTGGACTGGCGTTTGCGTACAGCTGTCGTTTAAGGGGATTCAACAGCGATTACGGAACCGATGATGGGGCCATAATCTCGAAAAAAGAAATTGCGTAATTCTTGAACTGCCCGTTAGTCTGAGAAAAGGGATCAGATATAATACAGTGGTGTGCGTGCCACAACATTCCTGAAATGCTACATATTCATATCTAAAAACAGTGCAATGTCCATGTAAATAGTACAAGATAAGAGCTTGCTTAACTTCATTTTCCATTGCACATAATTCAAATGCTCATAATTTTATGCAATTGCAGCTGTTCAACACGAGCGTGGACCTCGAAAGCAGAAAGTCAAGACTCCTCCGAACAGTCTATCGTCTCTTCCAGCACTACCTTCACTATTTCCTTCTGCTCCTCCCATCCTTACGTCTAATTCTTCTGCCTGCCCTGTGGGCACAGCTGCACCATCTGTTTTGTCTCCTCCTCAGGCTCTAATTCCTACTGCACAAATCATTGGCCCTTCTCCGTTTGGAATTGGTCAGACGCCTCTACCACATCCGGCTGGCAATGTTCCAGCACCAATGCTCTTCCAAGCAGGCAGTGGCCTCATGCACAGTTTGGTCTCTGCAGAAATTCTCAATCGTCCGCCTCCCGCTTGGTGGGCGATGCATTCTGCATCAAACCCTTATCTTAGTGGTTCACTGGTAAATGATAATGAGCCTTTAAGCGAATTGGGATCACGAGTTCTTTTTACAACCATGGGATGGATTCGAAGCGTACATGCATTTGGTCTACTTGGAGGAGAGGATCAAGTAAGTTGTAAAGAACCTCTACTAACAATCAACTCATGCAAAACTAGTGCATTTTCATCCAAACTCAACTGGGCAAAATTGATTTTTTACAATATCTCAGTACACTGTAGATATTTACTTCGCCAGAAGCACACACAGATGCCAACAAGAGAAGTCAAATCTAAATCTTCAATTAAGTCAAAATTCAGTTAGACTCATTGTTTTTCAAAAATGTTATCAGCTTTGTGAATTAAAATGGAGATATTTTCTGATCATTTGGATGCCGGCTACTACTTCTACTACTCCGAATATTGAATTACTCCGAAAATTATTATTTTGATCTGAATTACAGTCACCACAGATGATGAAATTGCCTTCCATTTTCTCTGACAAATGCTCCTAGTCTTTCGAACAGTTTTTATAATGCATCGTGTAAAATAAATGCTTTCAGTACACAATCAGCTTCCGCAATCACTTCATTAATATGGAAAGTCTATTCATATCTACTAGGTTCACGATGTAGTCCTTTCTAAATTTCTGTTAATTTGCTGAAGGTGACCCTTATATTGGCTATCAATAATTGAAAGGATTTCGCTTAAGGGTACAAAAAACTATACTAAGCGAAAACTGATGCTGACCGGGATTCATGAAATGCACTTCTTATCATTCCTTTTCTAAAAGCAATTGACTAATAAATATTAAGTAAACAAAAGATCCAACTTTCGACTTTTTTAGCCGGCATCCATGAAACAGATTGATGAGTAAATAACTTCATAAAAAAGTTGAATGCTTAGATGATGCGCTTTAAGTAGATGTGTGCAGCGGTTCACCGGTTAGCTCTGCTTGCAATGGCTTTCGTGTGGCCGATGCCCCGAAAGTGACGAAAGAAATCACGGCACAAAAAAATAACCAATACAATTAGAAAAAAGCTTTATTAGATCATTCAGTGAAGAAATCAAATAATTCAAGCTCGCTGTAAATCGTCTTAGGTCACGAAATCTCAATTCCTTCGGCCTCTGAATTTCGGAGTCTCATAGTGAATCTCTAATGCCGGAATTGTATTTCCCGTTGCGATATCATTGGGTATGCTCATCCACAAATCATCATCATACTAGTAGTTTTAAAAATCGTCTTTTACATAGGTCGGTCACCCAACTGTAACTTCCACCATCGTGCATTCATCAGGCGAATATTCAAGGAGTCTATTTCAGGGTATTTCATCGACAAAAATTTTGTTCTCTCGAAATTGTGATTGCTAAATTCTAGTTTTCAGATACGAGATTCTCTATATCGAAATGAAAAGGTCAGATTATGATGTTAACTGAGACACCATCACCCCAGCGGGCAGTACAACTGCATGTCGCAGGCCGTAGTTGGCTCACCCCTACTTTAAAATATTGCAAATGCATGCATAGCAATTTGCATGGGAGACAAGTTCTAACAACAGAAAATGATTTTAAAGCCTTATAACACTCCACATTCACCTCTACTTCTCCGAGTTGTTATCGTGCCGTCTTTTTTACATGACGTAAACAGGGCTCATATAACTACTTGCGAGAAAGATTCAAAAAAAATACCGCTTGCTGTCACATAAATCGTTAATTACGTGTATGCATAATGACAGATCAGATACTGCCTTTATTTTTGGGAAGCATTAAAGACGCTTTATTCAACTTTATAAGGATTGATGTAAAAACCTACGTGAAAATCTGATGCTGATCTGATGCAATATCTTTTTACGCGGCTGTGAAGGATTATGAAAAAGATTTGACCTGATACAAAAAAACGGATTTTAAATTATCTTCAGCAGTCTAGGAAAATTATTCTCTTAAACATCATATTGTGGAATCATTAGGAATCAAATTGTGCAATATTTTCAAATGATAATAATGGTCAGTAATCCCAATAGTCATCGATTAATTTTGACCAATAATCCACAGGTGAAACTTTTGGAGCATACATGGTGTGACTTATTCCTTCTCTCCTTGACACAATGGCGCGGCGTGGCAGAGAGTCATAGCTGGAAGATGGATAATCTTGATCAGAAAGACAGAGCAAATTTAACGTGGCTATTCCGTCAAATTGAAGATTTGCAACCTGATACCACTGAATATGCATGTCTGAAGGCCATTGTATTACTCCGATCAGGCAAGTTTCTATGATTTTATTTGTTTACCTGCTTGCTCTATTGACTGAATATCTGAAGAGAATGGCAACCATTAAGTCTATATAAGTCATCAGCAACTTTGATTCTCCGAATTTATTCGCTTAATCAAAGAATCTAAGCAGTAATAATTTGATAAATAATATTAAATACCTATACAATGTTTTGCTTCTATGACTGGCCTTCGTTTTCAACTGTCTATATGATGCATTTATTACAGGATGTCATACTGGTCCGCTATAAAATGAATCCTGTTATGTAGTATCATGTTGTCCAATAAGGATTTTAGATTCAATTGAAATAAATTGGTCTGTGGATAAATGGCATTGTCAACCAATTGCGCACGCAGCTCAATACAGCTGGCAACAAATTGTTGCACACTCATCACAGGATGAGACAAGTTTTGCAAAAACTAGAAATAAAAGATCATAGCAGAGTAAGGCTCGAGGCACACAGAATAGGTAATAAGTCATAAGCCACAAGCCATCTTTCTCAATTAAGTCGCGTCGCGATCCTTCATAAAAAGCTACAAGACATAAGTCATAATTAAATTAAAACACGACACAAAATAAGATCGCTATGTACGGAGTCATCAGGTAGGAACCGTGTGGCTGCATAAAGCAAGGTTTCAGCCCCTCACCTCCAACCTGCACCACATGGCGGGGCCAGGTCAACCATATCGAATGAACGATAAGGAAGGTCTCTCCAAACATGAAGAAACATAGATAAAACTTAACCGGAAATAAATTTGGATATAAGAGAACAAAAGGATACATAAGATTGTAAGAACATGAATAATAGTTGTAAGTCTAACATACCTATGATAGAAGGTGTGTGACAAGGTGGAAAACAACCAAACTTATGAACGAGGAACATATTTCTCAAGAAGGACTTTATGCAAGAATTTGTTAGTGGATTAAACTTGTAACATATTTCCTTGAAAATATTGAGAAAGCCCTTAGCTCTTGATGTAAAGGCGGAAGCATCAGAAGAAATCCTAGCGAACTTAATGAGTTGGGCAGCAAAGATGTTTAGGTCAGTGTTCATGGGCATATTACTTTCGTGGAAAGTATATAGCACCACTGAACTCATCAACCTCATGGCCAGGGTTTTGGAGCCGGAGCCGTCCGTAGCCGACAGGAAATACCACGGCTCGGGCCCCGGCTTGAAGTTTTACATGCATTAAGAATTCGTTCACTTTGCGAGTGATATTTGACAGCGTATTTGAAACGAATACAAGTGTGCCATCATTGTAGGTCATCGTTGCAGACCCCAAAATCCTTCATCTCCTCTCAATACATAGCCTACCGCGAGGAGATCGCGGACTTCCTTAATATTGTTTTCCAGCCGAAGACGCAGCTATCAAGCGAAAGGCTGTTCTCGAAATTCATACACATGCATTCTTGCCTCAAATTTAATGTTTATTATTAAAGCACATTATTGATTCTTAATAATTATTCCCTTAAAAATGTATGGTTATTCTATAGGTGTCTCATTCACAATAAAATACCTGGATGAAGTATTGAAATACTTCTGAAGAAATACTTTTGATATAAAATTATCAACAATGAAATTAAATAAACGATAGATCAAATTGCCATACAAAAGATGTGCGGCTGGTAGGATTCGAACCTACTACCAAGGTTAACTAGACCTGTGCTCTAGCCAACTGAGCGACGAGCCACTTACGTGACTGTGTCAATTGGCAGGATCAAACCCTCACCACCACACATCAGTGTGTAAAAGAATTTTAGTTCAATGTGGAAACATGTTTCACTTAATTGATGAATATTGGAGTCCTGACAGCTAAGTGGTTAGTCATCTCGTCCGACCGGCAGCACCTGTTTGTCCAGGGAACGATTGAGGCTGAAAACCGAACTTTCAGAGAATGCAGTACACCCTATCCATGGCTGCTCACGGTGTCCCCATTTCAACATTCAGACTCAAAAAATATACCATCGGCCAAACCTGTTTTTTCATGATCCATGACCCATTTGAAGTGTATAATCGCAAAAAGGAAAATTTTTTAATGCTCAGATTTTTTTGAATGGCCAATTTTCAAAATGGCGGCTATTTTCGTTATGTGTGTCCTCTTTTTTTCAACTCAACGCATTTCCGAGACAAGGTAGCCGTCATAACACTATATATTGTTGTAATGCATCCATAAAATACTTGAAGGAATTGTCAAGTACTGTCTGCATAGGTGACATATCTATTTTATGAGTAGTACGTGATAGTTTTACCACTATTTTGCAAAAATAGAACTTATTTTTGAGTCTGTTTTTTCATGCATGAAAGATTTCGCTATAGCCATACACGATGCATGAAGCATGCTACATTTGCATTATCTATCGGAAGAAGTACTGACCATTCAGTATTCGAGTATCAAATCATATTACAGGATGAGAGAAAAGACTTTTTTATCCAAATTTTGCTCAGAGAAGACATGTTTCAATAGCAAGATTAGCAAGTTAATTCTACCAAGCCACACTACCAGGTGCTAAAACGAACTTCATTTATAATTTCAAAATTCATAAATGCAAGCTATTGTATCTGCATACAGCAGACAACAATTGTTTGCCATAGTTATTGTTCTCAGTGCTGCGGATTTTATAGTTGTCCCACACACGCTGAAAATCATAATGGACGGATTGTGAAGTTTGCTCGCTCCATGGCCCAAGACCTTTGTTGCCATTGAAGGAGCAGAACTCAGTAATGTGAAAAATCACGGCATGGATCTTCGGTGTGATTGTGATCTTCAACTTTAGATAAGATATCTTGAATAATTCGATTTTTGTGGCATAGTCAGCATCCAAGGTACTTCCATAGCATGAGTCGATGACGTCTTTGAAACGCCTGAATGCCTCAACAAATACAATTTGATTATTCGGAACCATTTTCTCTAGAACATCAACATTCGCCAACAACTTCCTGCTGGCATTCCCGGTGAAACTTCCTCCATGCAGGCCTTCTCTTTGGATACCACAGCGTAGCAACCACTCGTCAGCCTGTGGCCAAAGTTTTCGCAAAGCCGAGAATATGGTATTTACCGGTCCTGTATGTAAATGTAGTTCAGGTGGGGGAACGAGAGAAATAACTGTGGTGATATCGGATTTACCACAAAACATTAGAGGATGAACGACGTTACCGTGATATTTTGCCTTTTCTTTCACTGCGCCATCGTCATAGTAATTCCAAGAGTTCTCTGATTTCCTTTGCAATCGAGTCGATTTTTTGATATCGCACCATGAGCATGGATGCACACTGCTATGTGACATCAGACCGAGCAAAATATTGCATAATTTTAGGTCACTGGCAATCGTAAATTTCCGGTTGAGCAAATGAATGCCAACATTGATCCACAACTGTTTCAGATTGTAGTAGTTCTCGGGTACTTCAGGAACGATGCCTATAATGAAGCAACGTTTGACTCCTGAGTCTTTGAATTCCGAACGCCTTGATGTGCCTGTTGCATCATCTGACGGATCGAAGATGGAAAGATAACATTTTATAAAACCACCTCCGCCATCGATGCCGATCTTTATCAAAGCAGAGTCATTGTCAATACCTCTTTCTCGAAGAACAAAATCGACGAAAACGTTCAAATCACGACAAACAACTGCCCATTCTTCTTTTGAATCGTCGTCAGATTTTTGGATCTTGAATGGCAGTAATCGAAGGTCAAAGAATCCATCCAATGAATTATTCACTTCAAATAGTTTGTCTCTAAGAAGACGTTCTACAATTCTGGGGTTAGAATTTCGTAGATCTTGTGATAGCTTGTTTACTTCTCGAGTACTAAAATAAAGTCTTTGTTGAATTTTTGTAAAAGTGCTTGCCTGAATAATAGGACTTTCTAGGCTTTTTCTCTTCGGCGGTGTTCTTCGATCGCAGTTTCCCAGCGTGGCTAGCGAAGTGGATTCGTTGATGGTTCTACTTGCAACTCGCTGTTTAGTTTGCTTTGAAGGGGAATCCAACAAAGATTCAACTTTGTAAACTCTTGCCCGTCTAGAAGAGCACATTTCAACTGAATGGTTACTTCTTTATGGTTACTGAACAATGAATGGTTACTGAACAATGAGCCTTTTCCGAGTCTTCTCTAGACGTTGAGAAAAATGATCTTGTTGGTCTATTATGGTGACAAAACATAACATGAGATGTGAAGATAAGACATGTCATAGAAAAAAGTACGATGATACAATAAATGAGATGACAAAAGACGCTCGAGATTTCATTTGATAGCTATAAAGAATAGGTTTTGAAGATCATTATCTACTTGTAAATTCTTAGATTCTGAGCTTCAATTACTTTTGCAATTTCAATAGCAGCGGGAAATTTCTGATTTAATAAATGAATGAAATTATTTTCTATTTTTGCAAAATAGTGGTAAAACTAGCACGTACTACTCATAAAATAGATATGTCACCTATGCAGACAGTACTTGACAATTCCTTCAAGTATTTTATGGATGCATTACAACAATATATAGTGTTATGACGGCTACCTTGTCTCGGAAATGCGTTGAGTTGAAAAAAAAGAGGACACACATAACGAAAATAGCCGCCATTTTGAAAATTGGCCATTCAAAAAAATCTGAGCATTAAAAAATTTTCCTTTTTGCGATTATACACTTCAAATGGGTCATGGATCATGAAAAAAACAGGTTTGGCCGATGGTATATTTTTTGAGTCTGAATGTTGAAATGGGGACATATGCTACGAATCTCCGCGTCTACCGAGTTCTACCCAGTTTCTGTTCTTATCAGACACGATAAAAATATTGCACATACATGTTTAACAGCGTGCGGATTTAAGCTTTTGAAAACCTTCTACTGACTTAGATACTTCTTTTCAATAAATGATGCCTTACTCTGGAAGAATGAAATATTTGTTCTCGCCTCTGATTGAGCGCTAAGAGCGGTAGTGGTAGGAACTAAGTCAGAGACTTCTATCAGTCCCATACAAATAGAAAATATTTTCATGGCTCCTGTGCGACTCATGCCTCATAAAAAGTTTCAAGCGGGAAGCACTACCTAAGTCACATTAGTCATAATTTTTAGCATGGTAGTCATTTTTCTATCCTGCATGTGTCTATGTCTCCGATGTATCCGTGCGAAAATGTTTTGAAAGACTTAACAAGTTTTTGATCAAACTTAATCAGGATGCTGTATTTTACGACAAAACGACGATTTGATAAATCTAAATGTGTTTAGTTTCTTAAACAGTTTGAACTGCATGACCTATAGGTGGTTCCACACGCCGTGCTATTTCTCACTTAATCACTGAAAACACAGACAAATGTCATTTTACCGAAAACCTCAGCCTGCTCCCATTGGATGTATTTTCTGTGATATTGGCTGATGTGAAGAGGTACTTGGTAGACCTCGACAGACGTGCAGTTTCGCAGTAGCCATCGGGTGTACATCATTCTGTGAAAGTCTCTTTTTCGGTTTTGAGTTGGGGACCCGACAATAGTATGTCGAAGGGTCTTGGATCGGAGTCGGAGCCTCCCGGAGCCGTGGTAGAGAGTCGGAACCGAAGACTTGGTAGATAGACCACGGCTCCAAAATCTGCTTAAGGTACTCCTCCGTGGTGCAAAGGCCACTCTTGGATCTTGATTTTAACCAAATAATTCACGCATTTGCCATTGTAAGTTTCTACTAGCCAAGATGTGTATTGGGCAGATTTTAGGAAGGATCCTATCGAAGTGTTTGTAATTAAATATACAAATTTCGTCGACATACCTGGTGGTACTGCAGAGAAGTTTCGCCAAGCCAAATTTCTTGCTAGCAAGAAGACCCGACACGAATCTAAACTGCCACGAATATCCAAATAATCTAATTATGTCAAGAAGAGATCAGCCAAGAGTGAACTGGAATTCCCACCCAGGAATACCCCGGTTTTGTCTCAAGACAAGGCCCCCCGAAGGTAACAAAAGTGTTATGAAGGATAAAATCAATAGCAGTGATGAATTGGGTTTTGGACCAACAGTGATAACCTCTGTATTTTTTGCTCGAGAAGAATGTTCTATAATATCCACTGCAGATGAAGCTCTTGTAACTGCTAAATAACATGTCACATGTCCTTAGCCTAGTTTACATTAAGGTTCGTATAGAGTGTGGAAAAATCATAAACTTGTAGAGAGTGGCAATTCATTCCCGACATCCTTGCTAGAAATTCCCCAGAAGAGTTAATGCTCCAGAAGGCATTATTCTTGATGGAAAGGCAATAGCTACTAAACTTGTCCAGGAATAATTGCAAACCTTTGTCTACAAGTATGGCTAAATCTTTGGAAGTGGTGTTCCTGGCACCAGCTATGAATTTGCTTTTATACGGATTCTTGTGCAACTTAGGTATCCAGAAAAGTTAAGGTGTAACCATAAACTTATCCTTGACCACCAAAAGAATCCTTGAGGACGGTGCAATGTCCGGCAATAATGTCATCGATGGAAGAGATAATCGGTGCGTAAGTCTGATTACCAACAGCATTGAAACTGTCAAGATCATAGCCTAGTTCGTCCAAGAGGACAATAAAGTAACACTTCTTACACACTTCAGAAACTGTTTTTCAGCCATAGGCCATAATCCATATGGCATGAACATAAGTCATAAGCCATCAGCCATAAGTCGTATATTCTATTTTATGAACCATAAGCCCTACGCCATAAGTCACGAACCATAAACCATATGTCATTTTCTCATTGTAATGCAGGCAGAAGAAGAAGAAAACTTATAATATTTTTCCTAATTTTTGTAAGAGCATAAAGTACAAGCATAAAAAATGACGCATTACATCACAACGTTGGTTCTATTGAATATCATCGCTCAAGGATTCTCAACCGAGGTAAGTCATATGCCTTGTGGCTGTGGCTTATCGTGTGTGCCACCGTAAGCAAAGGCGGCTTACGGCTTATAGCTTATTCTGCATACAAGCTCTCAATGAAACTTAAGTTTTGGAACTCCATTTGTGGCTTTTGGCTTGTGGCTTATGACTTATGGCTTATCCTGTGTGCATCCTACTTAATAAGTTAACCGATAGTTAATTAGACATGAATGAGCATGATTTAACTAAGTTAAAGGAAGGGTGCTTATGTCATCAGAAAATTCTCAACTGAATAAGTTGATTGAAAGAGTTTTGTGATTAGTTCTCAGCGCATCTCTCGCTTTCTAAATGTGGCATGACATGTCATCTACTGCCTCAAAGGAAATATGCTTTATAGATGACCTATTTTCCTACAAAAGCAATTATATCTCTCAAATATCTAATAAAATTAGCAAATATCTCTTTCAAAAGACGTCTCAGTGAAGAAATTAGAAAAACTAAAATAACAGAGAGTTCTAGAAATCTTGATTACTTTCCAAATCAGTGTTTGTAATCATCATAGGGTTTACATGCAAAAAGAAAACGAAGAGAAACTATTATAGTTGCTGTAGTTATTTTGCCATATTTCTTTATAGGAGGCATTGAAGATGATAAGACTTACATGTACATTTGGCTCATTTGCATTTTACCATTTCGAAACTTTAGTATTTTTCGAAAAAAATTAAAGCGCAATTTGCGGGTGATCTGTGTTGTTTACTTGTATAAGGTTGGGAGTGGCACCACTTGAATCTAGGGACGTGAGAATCGGAAGATTTTGAGTCGAATTGAATCTCGAATCGAATTGGGTCGTGATTCGCGAATCGAATCTCAGAAAACTTAAATAGGCCTATAGTTGAGCTTTCTTTTATGTACGATTGACTTAGCCAGCTATGCCCTGCTGGCCATTAAGAAAATAGGCCTACGAAATAGGACACATGTAATTTACATGGTTATTGAAATATACAGTGACATGTTGGTACTCATAGGGAAAATAGGTGGTCAAATTGAAATGTGTCTATTTTTCTGAGATAATTGAAATCTACTGCGCTTTGTTGCTACACACAGCTTATTTCAAATGAATATTGAAGCTAGATTATGAGCTAGATGGCTATTTGATTTGACAACATGTCTTGAACTGCCAATCAACCCTGTCTTGTCAAGTTTCCCGTAGTATAGCTTAATGACATGGACGTTGTGTTTATGACCTCAGGTTTATAGAAAAAAGTCCTTTGAATCTCACACAAAACTTGAAATGTTACCTTATCAATCTCTCCTATGCTTCAATCCTGAGATCGTGAAAGCGCCTATTTCCATGACCAAAGAATTAGATTCCACCATTTCTATCGTTATTTTCAGATCAGAAAACAATAATATACATTTTGCAGCAACCTATTGATGCCTACAACTTTTCATGTTATCGCTGTCCTTATGTCCAGATAAGGACTATCCACATTATTTCAGGACGAATTCAAAATAAATAATTAGATAACCTTTGTAAACTTCAAGCTCATACAAATAGAGCACTACAGAGGACGGTGAGTACTATAATGCCTGACTGAGTAGGCCTATTGTAGTCTTGGACTTGCCAGCTTGGGAATGGAAAATCAGTAAAGTAAGGAAATCTAGTGGCTGCGGCATGGGAAAATCTAATCAAAGATTTTCCATGTTTTGTACATAAACTCAAATAACCCTTGTACCAGACGCTGGACTGATTTCATCTCAGAGGCACAGATGATTCAGGATAATATGAACATCTCGTCTCTATCAACCAAATGACCTACTGGCAGGGTCATAAATAAGATTGCATCTTACTAAGGCTCAAGATTCCTGACAAAAGACAGTCTGAAAAGTATGTCATACAAGATACATACACGGTACAAGGCTACGAGCCTGCTAATGGGCCATTTACAATTCAGTCATTGTGAAGTATATCGGACTCGGTCAGAAAGATCGACTGAGTCCGAAACCCTAATCTGAGCCGCGTGTAGCACATGCAATCATTAATGATGTAGAGCGTACTGTAGCTGATTCGACTATCTTTTGTTCAGCAGCCGACGCTCTGAACCACTTTCACTGAGAATCCAGCATCTCATCAAACATCGCAATGTCACCCTTAAGAAGCAACGAACAGGAAGAGGATAGGAACTAGGAAGTAGTTGAGATAGTTTTTGGTCATCCGACACGGACCGATTCGAATTTTTCTCGAATCGCAATTTCAAATTGAATCGAATCTCGAATCGGCGGCCGATTCGCGAATCGAATATAGAAGCTTGGCAGGTCCATACTATCGCATTGATCTCTTATTCCTTTGGGTAAGCAACGTCGGCCTAGAATCTTCGGCTCGAAAACGGTCAAAAAGAGCATGTTGGGAACTTTTTATTTGAGAAACGTTGGTGCTTTTAAATATATTGCATATTACATTATATATATATAAATATCGAGACGGATTTGGCCAAAAAAGTTTAGCATTGCACATCATCTGGTTTTTCCTTGGAGACGATACTTCTTATTCTTCGCAGCTGTTTGTAAACTGCACAAGGTTTAACTTCTAAATACATTCTGTAAGTTCCTCGTAGAATGCGGATTGATATTTAAGGTACCAATATAGAATACAACTCGCCGTCCATCTTCGGTGATAATTGCGCGGCAGGCGGCTTCAAAAGGAGTCATCCCATTTCATTGGACTACATTTATCCATTGAATTTACACAGGGCATCGAAATAAGTTTCAAAATACTTGCAAAGATCTTATGCATCATTTTATACTTGATGATTTTTATGCGTCACGTTGCGAACGTTTCTGTCGTTTTTCAGTATTCAATATGTAATTTACCACTTTTGTAATTGTATCTTTTTCGTTTAGATCTTGATGTCTACATAAGAAAAATTAGAAGCTGCTGCATCTGCACATACATTTCTAGGCAATAGCAATTACAGAATGGAAATAAAAATTCAACTTTTATAAGTAGACTATCCGCCTGTGAGCGCTTAGTATGTAATACCAAGTGAAAATATTAATCAATGGACAAAATGGGAAAGCAGAATTCCGCCCTCCTCTTTTCTTGCCTAGACATGATCGACTTCAAAATTAAGTCCTACTTGCGCTTTATTTCTGTAAACAGTCAGGTCTTGTAGATTAATGACAGTAGATATATCCAAAAGCTTTGCTGAAATGTTCTACGTGTATTAATCGGAAACTATTTGATCACCCGATGAAGTTATACTTTCTTGTGATTTCAGGTTGCCGTGAAACATAAAGAGGTAGCGATAATGAAAAGGATTGGAGATATGATGCACAGTTTGCTAGCGCATCAGCGTGTCAAATGGATATACCATAGGATCTCCTCTTGAATAATCAAAAAATATTGCCCCATCTATCATACAGCATATTTTTGAATATATAAATTTCTGAATTTTCCACAATTGGCATTTCAAATAAGAAAGCCTATTTCAAAAGTGAACTGTCTGCAAAAGTCAAGTCAAAACGTTAATTTCCAAGTTGGAAAACGTAATACAAATATAAAATTAATGTGATGAATGAGAAAATGATTAAATAGCTATATACAATGAACGAGAGATGGAGGATGAGATGTACAACAACGGGATGTCATATTTTTGAAAAAATTGGGGTAAATTTTTAACCAAAAGAATTTTATTGAAGCTTACTTTCGACTATGGGATAGATAGTTTACGTGACAGTTAGGCCAAGATTTATGATATGTGAAAATTGATCTTTAATTGGATATCGGTTGTATTAATAATTATAATGACAATAAATCTGTCTTTTATTGCAGATATTCCTGGCCTTCAAAGTCAGCATCTTGTTCAAAATCTTCAAGATCAGTGTCAGTTCATGCTTGGTGAATATGCTCGCCATGGATACCCAAGGCACGTGACACGATTTGGACGTTTGCTTCTTGTCATTTCTTGTTTGAGATCAATTAGTACTGAAACTGTTCAGCGTCTTTTCTTCAG
Source organism: Prostheceraeus crozeri (assembly GCA_907163375.1). Lineage (NCBI taxonomy): Eukaryota > Metazoa > Platyhelminthes > Polycladida > Euryleptidae > Prostheceraeus > Prostheceraeus crozeri. The sequence continues at coordinate 143,914 of CAJQUW010007933.1, read as the reverse complement.
AGCTAGTCCAGGGGATGTTTCAATTCATAAACTGATCGAGGATTTGATAAAGTCCCTTTGATAATGCAAATTTCAGTGATTTTTCGCCAATCTAAATCCTAAAATGGCGGATTTACTTCATAATAATTTTCATTTCAGACAGTATTGCAGATATTGTATAATAATATATTCATATCCGAAATCCAGCTTTCTATTATGAAGGAGAAATTTTAATGGGCTAGTAGGAATCGTGAAAAATGCTCGCATTTAGATATATATAGCACGTTTCATAAACCACTCGCCATGGCCTACCTTGAAGATGCCATGTATAGAAGTGTTACAGAATTATTTCCCCTTTCAAGTGAACACATAATAAGCAACTGGAAGAGGTATCTAGATGACAGCTGGATTATTTGGGAAAATATTTATGGGAGTATTGAGTCATTTCATAATATAATTAACAACTTGCATCCTGCGATCAAATTTACAAGAGAGACCAGCAACTAATCTTTACATTTTGTGGACGTTATGATCTATATAAATAAAATGGATGGAAAAGTTAGCACTGACCTTTATCGTAGGCAGAGACAGATACAATGAATTATGTCCCATTTGACTCTGCCCATCCTCGACACGTCCTAAGAAATATCCCTTACAATTTAGCTCGAAGAATATGACTAATTGTTTCTAATTATCGCAGGAGAGAACACCTCTTTTAATAACATTGAACTACTCAACGCAATTAATAAACGATGCAATTGTGACGGCTAACTTAAAAAACTCTTATCGAAACACTGAACAAGAACAGAAAATTATATTCCCATTTATACATGAATACAATAAAAGTAATCCTGATATTTACTCCAAGGTTATACGCGCGGTCTCAAATGCGTTGTACCTTTTAGACTCTTTTCGTAATTGCAGCTGCATGAAACCATATAAGCAACCCAGATCATTGCAAGTTTTGCTCTCAAATAATAACCAAAGAACTATTCATGGAGTAACTCGTTGTGGACAACCTCCATGTAAGGGTTGCGAAGTGATCGTAGAGGACAGTTAGATTGAGTTCCAGACCAGTAATGGTATTTAGATGTAGATCTCTCATTTACGATGTAATTTGGACTGTCACTCGTCTAATATCATATACAAATTAATTTGCGATAACTGTGAGCAGTTATATATTGGACAATCTGGGGATACCTTTAGACATCGAATGACACTTTCAGTAAGTATATGAGGTAGAGTAGCAACTCAGTATTTATTAAATCCCCAATGTGTATACAGTCTCTATTTTGATAAATGAAGTCGAGGTGAACACAGTATATGTTCACTGTGTATTGATATATCAATCACAAGTGTATTGATGACACTTGATTGTCATCAATCATATTTTGTATTGATGACAAATGTGAGATATGCACATTTATGCAGTTTTGAAGAAATTATCACGGAATTGACTGATCATGATAGCAACACTGAAGGAATAATAATATTTTACAGATCTTCCGTGTTATGACAGCCTTGGAGAGGCAAGGTTTGTTAAATTAGCAAATTCAATTGGTTGCTATTACTTTCATGCTTAACCTCAAGAGTATTTTCGTAAGCGTGATCATATCGCAAGCTGCCTGCCACTGGTAGAGCAAAATAGCATAGTCAAAGACAGTGATTTCAATTAACTTTGAAAGATGTACAGGGGTCCACATCACTATTCAGATTCAAGAAATGAAACATGAATTAAGTGAATCATAAAATCATACCGATGAAAATAGAATTAAAAACGTGAAAGTTCAGACATCCATAAGAAACCAGAAAACCATTATCCGGTTAGCCTAACTTGTACTGCATCCATGTGATATTCGCGATCATCTTTGGGAATTCTGGAATTGGCACAATGTTATTAAAAGCTCGCAATTCAGGATCCATTCTAGATCTTCTTTAACTTACCAACTCTAAGACTTTTAAAATGGTTTCAAATCTGTTCTATTGATCGAGGTCATTGGTCTGCAAATCATCTATCTGGATTTTGAGAAAGCGTCTTATTCAGTTCCACATCTTCGTCTGCTTTCTCGACTCTCTAGTCTGTGCATTGGAGGTAGTTTCATTCTCACAAGCTTTCTTCAATGGTAGGTCTGAAAGTGTTGCTTTTGATGGTTCCCTCTTTCACAATGCATGATGACCTCAGTGGGAATTCCTCTTGGGTAGGTATTTGGGCTGACCTCTTGTGTCCGTTTTCATGAATGATATTGACGACATTGTCTAGAACTCATTGTGTACACGGATGACCTAATTACCTGGAAATCAGGTATGCCGAACTTGGCAGCTGCTCGATTCTTGCAAGATGGTTTGAATTCTACAACGCCTGGATAAAGAAGTGGCGACTCCAACTCAACCCCACTAAATTTCCCTCGATCATCTTGCTTTATCCTGCAGTCCTGGTTATCAATACGGATTGGATGAAGTCCAATCCTATCAACAGATTCAGCAAAAAATCTCGGATTTCTTGTATCGTAAATTCCGGGCCATATTTAATATAGCAGCTGCAGTCACAAATGTAACTCTAGCGTCGTGAGGTGGGACTGCAGTCCCATTCCTTTGGAGCAACTGGTCGAGTTCCATAGCAAGAATATAGAAATTTTGGATTCTCTCATTCGAACTCAAAATTCTATTTTTTAATTTGATTCAAAAATCTCTCATTTTCAATTTTCATAGACGGTGATTCTACTACTTTATCTGCTAGGTAGTGCCATAGCCACTAAATTTTGAGGCTAGATTTAGAGATTAAAGTTGCCGCAGCAACTCGTATAGGAATGTGATTGTTTTAAGAACCTTGTCAACAGAACCACATTAAGATAATGTTAAGCTATTTCATGATCTCCTGATCAGCCGTAGAACATTCAATAGTCTGATTTTTGATATGTTACCTTACTTAGAAAAGGATTTGTTTCAGTTGTAATAACGCGGTTCGTTTGATTTTTCTCTGCTTTCACGCCTGAGATTTAACAATTTCAGCTTTTATGAATTTTAGCATTTGTATTATATGTCTCCCACAGATGTTATTCCTGCTGGTCATGTGAAGCTACGCATTCAGTTTACTTACATTACATCACTATTAAGTGAGGCGGAGACTTTCCAATACATCGATCGCTCAACTCTTTAGCTGTCGTGCATACCGTTGCTTTGTATTCGGCCTACGCTCGATCAGCGCATTCCGTACGTTTAGGAAATTACATTGTTTTCAAGAGCACGTTTATCCTCGTATTTTAGAGAAAAATTGCTTGCTAGCATTTCAAAAATCTATAAATTCAAATCAGCGGAACTCTTTGAACTTTTCAAGGTAAAGTTGTGTGCCTTTTCAAAATATGCATGAAGCCTCAGCAAAAGCGGCTATTCCGTTGAGATCTCAGATGCGCTTTATGGTAGTCAACCATATTGAAGAGCTGTCATATTATTAATTTATATTCTATGTTGCTCTTAGCAATTCCAGCGGGGCATTTTCAATTTTTTTCCAAATTTTGTATTAATAATATAATCAGTAAAACAATTGTTGTTTTTATTAATAACAAACTCTGAAAGCCTTTAAACTGCGTTTGAACATACAAAATAAATGGCACTACTTAATACAATTAATAAGTACAACCTGTAGAAGGAATAAAATCACCAGGCATGACAAAATGATAAGTCTGCCCGGTTTGCGAGGCAAATGTAATCCGAATGTGTTGTTATTTATCAAATAGTGCACTTCATTTCAGACCTACACAATTTGAATGATAAAGAAATTCATTAGTAGCTGCTAGCGAATGCTCATTTATGTGATAGGTCTATAAAAAACATTTTTCTTGTGGCGAACTTTCTTCAGAATCTTGAACATTTGAGACTTGAAGGAAGCAGTGTGTCTTCTACAGGAAATCGTTGACCGACCGCTAGCTAGACCCAAGTCATCTTTTCATTTCTTCACTGAATTCCTTGTGATCTTCACATCTATGACGTGATCCCTCTAAATTCCTTTTAAATGTTCTTCTCTCCGTAGCTGAAAGTGATTCAGAGATATTTCGGCATCGCCACAAACTGTCGTCACTTTCTTTTATTAGAAAACTGTCCACACAGCGGCAGCATATGACTTAATGCTTAATGATCGAAGCTTTTGCTCCCTCCGAGAGATGTCACACTTATTGAAGCCATATGCTTCACGGACTTGGATCAAGAAGTCCTACAATTGATACGAGTTTGACATCCGCTATCCACACAGACAAAAAAATTAGCCTACTGATCGCAGACTTGAATGTAAAAAGACATTTTGACAGCACAGTTTTGACCGAAACCAATTTCTTACTATCTAGATTCAATCTTCTCCATAAAAAAACACTGGTTTATTTGGTAGATTTATAAATACCAAATTTACATTTCGACCACAAATGGCCATCAACAGACCTGTATTTTATATAAATAGAGTCATTAAATATTGAGTTGTATCCTCAGATGAAATGGGAACAGTTCATGAATAGCTGCCATTTCATCCAATATCAGCAGGTCTAGTTCATATCTCACAACTTCGACACAACTCTCAACATAAATTTGGAGCCATACCTGGGTAAATTTCATATATGAAATCTAAATTTGGGGGTTTTCATTAAGTACTACTTTTAAAGACACTACTGGCAAGTACCTAAGCTAGTGCGCATATAGCAATTAATAAATGCTGCTTTTTGCAAACGCAATGTAGCCTAAACAGAATTATTAAATGATAATTCATGTAGGCTTGCTTCTATTGTTTTTCGCATTGTAATGACATTCGTTACTAAATGCTCCATGCACCTGAAAGCAGTTCTAAAATTAAATCACGCTAAATTTTATTTGCTGAAAATTCCAGAGAGATTAAAAAAATACTCTAGAAACTGTGCTTTTTCAAAATGTCTCTTTTAAATTTGACAATGAAAACAATTATAAAATTGACGTCTTGATGTTTTGCGCAAAGCTGAAATCATGAGTAAATGAATTTTCTCCAATACCGGTGCAATTTGGCGCGCATATGAACACAATATGTAGTATATGGACGAAACTACTTGCTAAGTCCTATTTATAGTCTGATCAGATTCTTGCAAAGTCTCATCAGAACTTATACTTCATTTAAGAACTTATATTAAGTGAGTAGTAAGAAAACGGCGAACACCCGACCGGCGCCCCCCCACCTCTGGAACGCAGAGTGTCGTGGTCGGCCGCCGTGGTGCTTCGAGTCTGACTCCCCCCCCTCTGGAACGCCAGAGTGTCGTGGTGGTCTTGGGCGACCGCCAGGATTTGTCTTGAGGCTATAGTGTGTGATGTTTTTCGTGCAATCTGCTGACTGTTGGGTTGTAAAATGGGCTGTGTCGAGTGGAAGGAGTGCTCGGATGTAAAAACGGAGGCCAGATTCGGATTCAGCGTGAAATTCTGCATCGGTATGGTGAATTTGAACGCAATCGGAGAGAAAAATTTTCGCTGACGTCCCCCCCCCTCTGGACAGCTCGCTTCGATCTTGGCTTCTAGTGGACGGATTTTGTCGTGCAATAGCTCGTTTGAAAGCTAAGAGTGAGAGAAATTCACTGAAACAAACGGCTTGTTCATATCTGTCTTCGTTTAGATGTGAGACGCCATTTAAGATTTTGGGACATTGGCGAAAAACGACAGAGTTAGAATTTGGGACGTTTTGGGCTGTAGCTTCAAAACGAAGCATCGGATTGGAAATCGGATTTCAGATTTGGAATCAGCGTGAAATTCTCTATCTGTATGGTGAGTTTCATGTCAATCGGAGAGTTTTAAAGTCAATCGGAGAGAAAAATTTTCAACATTTTTCGGAAAAACGAGTTAGAATTTTTGCGATGGCTGCCTACTGTAGAGCCAAAACGAAGCATCGGATGGGAAACCGGAGGCCAGATTCGGATTCAGCGTCAAATTCTACATGGAAATGGTGTATTTCCAGCTCAATCGGAGCACTAGAACCGGAGATAGACGGGTTTTTAGTGTTTGGATGATGGGTATTACGTCATCAGCTGATCGCCACACACTATATAAGCTGGGAACCGACAGAGACTTGTCATTCAGACGAGAGATTGCCAACGGTAAGTCGTCTCTCTGAGCTCCGATGATAGCTTCGGACATTCCAAATCCCGAGTTTCTGTAAGAAACCGACTTAGAAAATTTCATTGCTGATATCAGCTAAGGCGTCGACTAAGACTTAGAGGTTAGCCAGGAGATGGCCTTCGTCTCCAGGCCATAAAAGACTCCAAAACTTTGAAGGCTTGTAACTTTGCTTCTACAAGTCCGTTTGACTTGATTCAAAAAAGGTTCGGTCGCTATTGACCTGCCCTAAGTGATAGACTACTTATAAAATTTCATAAGTAGTGCTAAAAAATTGAAAATTTTAAATTCACTAGTTTTGGAGGTTTTCTGGGTTTTTCGACCCTGCTGAATTCAACTCAGACATTTATAAAGTTGTGGGAGGCGAGCTTCGGCTTGGAATTTGCAACCTTTGTAAACAATCCACTGGTTTTCATGTCAAAATCGGGGTCCGGATACCAACACAGTGATATGACGCACGCTCTGTCCGCGGGAGGTTGGATTTGTGGGCCGAGGCCTTGGAGTTGGGATAAGATCCCCTCTGACTAATGCCTGTAACGGATTCAAAGGTTCGACACTTTCCACCAATCTCACAATTTAGCTGTATGATTATAAGAATGACTGCCAATGTCGCCTGTTAGTAATTCTATTTCATCCTTCCTTTACAGATACATAAGTTACAAAATGGAAGGCAACTCAAAATTTTTATTTAAAAAGTGCTCTTGCGGAGAAATAAAGAGAGGTGGCGAATTCAAACGCCACATTAACAAGTATAAGAATACTTCTCACTTTCACGAGGAAAGAGCCGTTATTTCCGGCTGTACACATTGCCTGAAATTTTTAAAAGGCAAGAAGCATGAGGCATTTTACATCGCCCACGCCGAATGTCCGTTCAAAAAGGCCAACAATTATACAACATCAGACATCGGCAAAGTGATCGCGCCCTTCTTCAACGAAGAAACAGTTGATCTAGACGCAGCACTACAAGAGGCTATTGCAACAATTTTGGAACCTGTTGCTTCGGTCACTACCTCATCGACAGCAGAAGAGAAGGCCCCACTAAGCGATTTGGACTGCTCAGATGACTCCGATTCTGAGGAGGTCGTCATCACTAAAAACGCGGAAGAGATAGGAAAACCGACAAATCAGTCTTCCCCGAAAAAGAAAGTGATCGCACCTTCCCCACTAAAGAAGGGGATTAAGCAGCAGATGAACAGCTGGAATAAGGATGAGCAGATCGCAAAAGTGAGCCAGGAATATGCACTCACGAAATTAAAAGATGAGCTCACTCGTTACAAAAACGAATGTTCGGCCCTTAGGGATGACAATTTCCACCTGAAGGGTCAGGTAGCCGAGATTCGGGCCCTCAAGACCCAAGTAATTAACTTAGAACCTTTCCGCGAAAGGGCGCTTGCCAGCGAAAATACGAGTTGAAGAGCAGGCGACGTACATAAAATCACTAAAAGCTCAGGAAGAGGTGTCAAATTTAAAAATCGAGCAACTAAAGACTAGCCTGACTGAGAGTCAGAAGAAAGAAGAGAGACGAACAACGCTCCACATTCCCATCATCAAGAGCAGAATCGTCGACAGCGTCATCCTTGAGAGTGAGGACTTGGATACCACATTCGAGTGCTACGATGGGGCGATGGCGGACATGCGCTGCCTTCATCTCTCAATAAAACATGATGGCGACATCAAAGAATTACGCCACCGCAAGCGGAAACTGCCGGCCAAATACTTGCCTCAGCCACCACAATCGAAGGTTCAACGAACCGGTTGAATTGATTTATGGTAAGTTAATATCATCTCTATCACTTGAATATAATTTCATCTACTTTTCTTTCTATTTTCAGATACGACGAGAACGAACCAACGGCTCTCTTAAGGGCCACCATGGGGCAAGACATGATAGAACCTCCACGCGGTTTGCCCTGGGCAGTCTTTAGACTGGCGAATACTGTCATTAAGTTGAATCTGCTATCAGTCAACTTGAACGTTACATCACATTAGAGGGGTATATAAACCACTACCTCTCATTTCATTTCATTTCAATCATGGAGACACCAAACGCTGCAGTCAACTCTCCTCGCGGACCGCAGTTAAGACCGCGAAATTTATTTAATGAATTTGCTAGAATAGAGGAGCAAGACAGAGTCCACAACAATCTTGCTCAGATTGGCAATGCGATGACAGCAAGTGTTGCCAATCCAATGGAATGGCGCTACATTCCACCCTCCACTCACATACCAACTAGCATTGAAGTCGACACTGCTGAATTTGAACGGTTTCGACTCTCTCTCAGAAGAATCGGTATGGAGTAAGATTGCTGATGACGACTCCCGAGAACGAACCACCGGCTCTCTTAAGGGCCACCATGGGGCACACCTGATAGAACCTCCACGCGGTTTGCCCTGGGCAGTCTTCGGACTGGCGAATACTATCATCAAGTTGAATCTGCTATCAGTCAACTTGAACGTTGCAAATGAAGTTCGGTGTAATACTTCCTTTCGACGGGCGTTCCTGTAAAGGGCGGTGGTGAAACCCGTAGCTATGTATACCGCAAGGGACATTCGACAATGGTCAATCTTGTTAAACCTCTCTGCGTCATTGCGACGTCCCATTGATGTCATCATGCGTCTGAGACGTCTATGACCAGAACAGGATGTCGCAGTGACCTCCCATCAAAGACGTCAGAATGACCGCCTGTATATGACGTCACTGTGACATCCAAAGTGTGACCACAAACATGATCAATGAGCCACAACCAGTCATGAAATTATGACGTTTACGCTATGATGAATGAATTCCACTTAATTGCACTAAGTTTTGGGACTATCTTTTTTAATTACCATTCTCGAACTCTCGATCTCTCACTCACTTTATCTATCTCCTCGCTTTTCTTGATACTTTTTCTTCTGATAATGATTCTCTGTCATAGCCTAATTTCTCTTCTTCTTCTTCTTCTCTTTCTCCCTATTTCTATTAATCTCTCAACTTAATTCTTTTCTTCCTCCTCTTCTATTTCTCCACACTTCTCTTCATTTTCTTCTCTTGTTCCAATTCATCATTTCTCTTCTTCTTCGATATCTCTTTTTCCTCCTCTCCTTTCTCTTGATTTCTCATTCTTCCTCCTCTACTCTGTCTCCTCATTTCTCTCATTTATCTTCCTTTTATTCTTCTGTTTCCTTATCAGCTCTTCTTTTTCTTCTTCTATTTCTTATTCTCTCATCAATCTGTTTTCTGCTTTGTTTTTATCTAAAATCGATGTATCTTCGAAAATAACATAATGTAAAAATTCATCACTAATTTCTACCCGTGCATTTCTTATTAATAGGATTCATGTTTATCGAAGAGCATTTGATGAATCCCAATTTTGCGATTGCAGTTGGAATAGAATACAATTGCAATACTTCAATATCATAATTCAACGGATCTTTTTTTCGGATTCATTCGTGCCGGTACTCGATGCATGGAATGAGTCTGTCTTTCAATGATTTAAAAGCATCCCAGCGTTGGCTGTCATGTCATTAAGTGCAGCCCCCGTATTTCATTTCTGAATAGAGGAGAACTGCGCACAGATTATTTCCCTACTGCCGCCTGGGCGAATGACCTTCAATCAACGCGTCACTATCGATAATCACATGACAGCGAGAGGAAACGGTCAAGCAGTCCTTCATTTCATTCATGTTACTCGCACTGCGCATCGAACGTGATTCATGTTTTGCGATACGGTTTTAGTGATAAGTCTACGACTTAGACCAAATTTTCTTAAACGACGCCTCGGGCACCTTTCCTTTGGACATTTGGAGAAACTTAAATCCACCACCCATATTCAACCTCCACAATCAATTCACAGATCATTTATTTCGATTTTCAAGTTGCAGACCAGCAGTTGACGACTAAGCTTTTGCCTATATCATCTTACAAAACATCTTGTGATTTGGTTCACCTCATATTTAGTGACTTGACTTTATCTCCTACATTAGTCGCTGAAAACCAAGGCTTCGAATTTCATCTCGTGATCTCTGACAAGAAAATAGTCTAATGCAGTACAACAAAATGTTTTTCGATGATTGATATCATCAATTGCCGGAGTTTACAGGTGAGATGTCTACTCTTTTCACTTCTTATTAAGTTTAAGTGAATTAACTACGCACTGGATTAGTTATAAGCCTATTTTCACGAAATTATTATAAATGTTGAAGCTAATTCGCGAAATCGCAAAAATAAAAGAAAAATTATTTTAATTGTCTATAAAACATGGCATCATCTGATATCAACTAATTTGTTTCAAATTTCGTGGCTCTCGAATTGGAATCAGATTAGTTCCTCCCGCCGAAGATAATTTACCATAATTAGAGGCTTTACATACATTTTGCCATGCTTAAAAATGAACGCCGCTATTCGAACATTTTCATCTTCCTGTTATTGAACTGTTGTGTAATCATTAATATAATACTTAAAGTTTTCTGCAAAATACTGAAGTTTGTACCATAGGATTATAAATGACAATGCATAGGCAACCATTTTGACGATCAAAATGTTATGATTGTGCATTGATTTTTTTACGTAAGTGAATAATTTAAATGTACTGTAACAATGTAATAATGTAAGGTACAGGTATCTAAGCTTATTAAGCAATTCTAGATAATGATTATGATTCTACTGTATATTTGAATAATTGGACGATTGTACGTCACACATATCAGTTTGCAATATCGTAATGCATGCACATACATAAGTTTTGTTGAATAATATTCAAACAAGCTTATTTTGTTGAATGTTATCAATTATTGCGAAAATGAATTAAATAATTTGCTTTTGCTCATGAATGTATTGGATGCAATGTATTTTTTGCTAGCCTGGATTTTTATGAAATGGTTGCAAACATGACAATATTATAATTTGCATATTTGTAAGGTTAGCAACACACTCTGGGCTACATAAAATAGGCCTATATTCGATTTAATTATAATAAAACGTTATGTTTCGTATTATGTTGTAAATAGAACAAAACGTTTATTATTTGATGATAATTATGATGTCTAAAAAATGATTACCCTTTACTCAGTTCATAAATAAAGCCACTAAATTCATTTTGATAAAATTAAAAACTAATTCTTGCACAATGCATTTCGTCCATTCTTATTCAAGTACAAACATGCAGGATTGAATATGAAATACAAAATCTGAAATCATACTTCTACAGCAATGAATCTATGAACAAAAGGATTGTTCATAGATATATTACTGCAGAAGTAAGCTTATATGATTTTAGATTTTGTATTTTATATTCAGTCCACGTTTATACTTAAATAAGGTTGGGCGAAAGACATTGTGCAAGAATTAGTTTTTGATTTTATCAAAATAAATCTAGTGGCTTTTTTTATTTATTGATAATTATGATGATTAATTTTATCATGATTGTGCAATTAATTGTGTGTAAATAAATTAGCCTATAGCCGGAAGATGATGGTCGCTTGTCCCGCATTTGCTTGAAAAACAGAGGAAACACTATCTAAACAAGGAATTCTCTCATCATATGAATGTCAAATTTTATTGGGTTGTACAGTATTAATGCAAAATCATGTTAAAATTCATGATCTAATTTTACAGGCGATAAATATCCGAAGATGGTCAAAAATCAAAAATATATCAAAAACTGTGTCCCTGTCCAGATGCAGAGCATTGCATGCATTCAAAATATAATGACAATGTGAATTTTAAAATGTATGATGTCTTTTTTTAAATTTTAGTCTAATTTTAGTTTCTAATTATGTCTTCAATTTATAATTTAGCTTCGATAGCCTCTAGATTTTAGGCAACAAGCATGAAGAAACTTTTATTTTGGATTAGTTGTGCCTCATGTCAATGAAAGAAATTTTACGAACTATACAGAATTATACATTGTTCATATTCAATGTAGGTCCTATATGCCTACATGTCGAAGCATCTTCTCTACGGTGACTCAAATTCAATAGGCATGCATTTCGATACCTCTGATGAGCAATTTCATCATATTAGATATTGATATTCTAATATAGTGATTTCTCTTTTGAGCGTTGTATATGTATGCCTACGTGTATGTAATTTTTGTGATCTAAGTAAAATTTTGCTGTTTCTTACTTCAGGTACGTCGTGCTTACAAAAGGTCAATGGAATATCGAAGAAGGATCCGTGATTTATCAGCGTCTGCTTTTGTCTCAAGTGGAACGTGTATGCAAACAGAAATACCTAGATAATTTGCGAAAATATAATTATCCACAGATGATTCCAATGTTTTCGCTATCTTCATAATTGGGTAAATGATTGAAACTAGTTTTAAGTATGGTAATGGGATGTCTGTCACGATGTCAAGTGACTCATTAGGACGTCTCGTAGGAGCACTTTGAAGACGTACGTTGGATGTCCCGGCGGGATGTCAGACTGACGTCCTGTGAGAGTTCCGCTGTGACGTGCGTGGGATGTCCCGGCGGGATGTCATACTGACGTCCTGTGATGCTTCCGCTGTGACGTCTTTTTTACTGTCAAATAAGACGTACGTGGGCCATCCTGGAATGACGTCGTCATGACATCCCGCTGACGTCACATGTTTACTGGGTATGTCTCCCACAGATGTTATTCCTGCTGGTCATGTGAAGCTACGCATTCAGTTTACTTACATTACATCACTATTAAGTGAGGCGGAGACTTTCCCATACATCGATCGCTCAACTCTTTATCTGTCGTGCATACCGTTGCTTTGTATTCGGCCTACGCTCGATCAGCGCATTCCGTACGTTTAGGAAATTACATTGTTTTCAAGAGCACGTTTATCCTCGTATTTTAGAGAAAAATTGCTTGCTAGCATTTCAAAAATCTATAAATTCAAATCAGTGGAACTCTTTGAACTTTTCAAGGTAAAGTTGTGTGCCTTTTCAAAATATGCATGAAGCCTCAGCAAAAGCGGCTATTCCGTTGAGATCTCAGATGCGCTTTATGGTAGTCAACCATATTGAAGAGCTGTCATATTATTAATTTATATTCTATGTTGCTCTTAGCAATTCCAGCGGGGCATTTTCAATTTTTTTCCAAATTTTGTATTAATAATATAATCAGTAAAACAATTGTTGTTTTTATTAATAACAAACTCTGAAAGCCTTTAAACTGCGTTTGAACATACAAAATAAATGGCACTACTTAATACAATTAATAAGTACAACCTGTAGAAGGAATAAAATCACCAGGCATGACAAAATGATAAGTCTGCCCGGTTTGCGAGGCAAATGTAATCCGAATGTGTTGTTATTTATCAAATAGTGCACTTCATTTCAGACCTACACAATTTGAATGATAAAGAAATTCATTAGTAGCTGCTAGCGAATGCTCATTTATGTGATAGGTCTATAAAAAACATTTTTCTTGTGGCGAACTTTCTTCAGAATCTTGAACATTTGAGACTTGAAGGAAGCAGTGTGTCTTCTACAGGAAATCGTTGACCGACCGCTAGCTAGACCCAAGTCATCTTTTCATTTCTTCACTGAATTCCTTGTGATCTTCACATCTATGACGTGATCCCTCTAAATTCCTTTTAAATGTTCTTCTCTCCGTAGCTGAAAGTGATTCAGAGATATTTCGGCATCGCCACAAACTGTCGTCACTTTCTTTTATTAGAAAACTGTCCACACAGCGGCAGCATATGACTTAATGCTTAATGATCGAAGCTTTTGCGTCCTCCGAGAGATGTCACACTTATTGAAGCCATATGCTTCACGGACTTGGATCAAGAAGTCCTACAATTGATACGAGTTTGACATCCGCTATCCACACAGACAAAAAAATTAGCCTACTGATCGCAGACTTGAATGTAAAAAGACATTTTGACAGCACAGTTTTGACCGAAACCAATTTCTTACTATCTAGATTCAATCTTCTCCATAAAAAAACACTGGTTTATTTGGTAGATTTATAAATACCAAATTTACATTTCGACCACAAATGGCCATCAACAGACCTGTATTTTATATAAATAGAGTCATTAAATATTGAGTTGTATCCTCAGATGAAATGGGAACAGTTCATGAATAGCTGCCATTTCATCCAATATCAGCAGGTCTAGTTCATATCTCACAACTTCGACACAACTCTCAACATAAATTTGGAGCCATACCTGGGTAAATTTCATATATGAAATCTAAATTTGGGGGTTTTCATTAAGTACTACTTTTAAAGACACTACTGGCAAGTACCTAAGCTAGTGCGCACATAGCAATTAATAAATGCTGCTTTTTGCAAACGCAATGTAGCCTAAACAGAATTATTAAATGATAATTCATGTAGGCTTGCTTCTATTGTTTTTCGCATTGTAATGACATTCGTTACTAAATGCTCCATGCACCTGAAAGCAGTTCTAAAATTAAATCACGCTAAATTTTATTTGCTGAAAATTCCAGAGAGATTAAAAAAATACTCTAGAAACTGTGCTTTTTCAAAATGTCTTTTTTAAATTTGACAATGAAAACAATTATAAAATTGACGTCTTGATGTTTTGCGCAAAGCTGAAATCATGAGTAAATGAATTTTCTCCAATACCGGTGCAATTTGGCGCGCATATGAACACAATATGTAGTATATGGACGAAACTACTTGCTAAGTCCTATTTATAGTCTGATCAGATTCTTGCAAAGTCTCATCAGAACTTATACTTCATTTAAGAACTTATATTAAGTGAGTAGTAAGAAAACGGCGAACACCCGACCGGCGCCCCCCCCCCTCTGGAACGCAGAGTGTCGTGGTCGGCCGCCGTGGTGCTTCGAGTCTGACTCCCCCCCCTCTAGAACGCCAGAGTGTCGTGGTGGTCTTGGGCGACCGCCAGGATTTGTCTTGAGGCTATAGTGTGTGATGTTTTTCGTGCAATCTGCTGACTGTTGGGTTGTAAAATGGGCTGTGTCGAGTGGAAGGAGTGCTCGGATGTAAAAACGGAGGCCAGATTCGGATTCAGCGTGAAATTCTGCATCGGTATGGTGAATTTGAACGCAATCGGAGTGAAAAATTTTCGCTGACGTCCCCCCCCCCTCTGGACAGCTCGCTTCGATCTTGGCTTCTAGTGGACGGATTTTGTCGTGCAATAGCTCGTTTGAAAGCTAAGAGTGAGACAAATTCACTGAAACAAACGGCTTGTTCATATCTGTCTTCGTTTAGATGTGAGACGCCATTTAAGATTTTGGGAGATTGGTGAAAAACGACAGAGTTAGAATTTGGGACGTTTTGGGCTGTAGCTTCAAAACGAAGCATCGGATGGGAAAACGGATTTCAGATTTGGAATCAGCGTGAAATTCTCTATCTGTATGGTGAGTTTCAAGTCAATCGGCGAGAAAAAATTTTCAACATTTTTCGAAAAAACGACAGAGTTAGAATTTGGGACGTTTTGGTGTGTAGCGCCAAAACGAACCATCGGATGAGAAAACGGAGGCCAGATTCGGATTCAGCGTGAAATTCTGCATCGGTATGGTGAATTTGAACGCAATCGGAAAAATTTTCGCTGACGTCCCCCCCCCCTCTGGAGAGCTAGCTTCGATCTTGGCTTCTAGTGGACGGATTTTGTCGTGCAATAGCTCGTTTGAAAGCTAAGAGTGAGACAAATTCACTGAAACAAACGGCTTGTTCATATCTGTCTTCGTTTAGATGTGAGACGCCATTTAAGATTATGGGACATTGGCGAAAAACGACAGAGTTAGAATTTGGGACGTTTTGGGCTGTAGCTTCAAAACGAAGCATCGGATTGGAAATCGGATTTCATATTTGGAATCAGCGTGAAATTCTCTATCTGTATGGTGAGTTTCATGTCAATCGGAGAGTTTTAAAGTCAATCGGAGAGAAAAATTTTCAACATTTTTCGGAAAAACGAGTTAGAATTTTTGCGATGGCTGCCTACTGTAGAGCCAAAACGAAGCATCGGATGGGAAACCGGAGGCCAGATTCGGATTCAGCGTCAAATTCTACATGGAAATGGTGTATTTCCAGCTCAATCGGAGCACTAGAACCGGAGATAGACGGGTTTTTAGTGTTTGGATGATGGGTATTACGTCATCAGCTGATCGCCACACACTATATAAGCTGGGAACCGACAGAGACTTGTCATTCAGACGAGAGATTGCCAACGGTAAGTCGTCTCTCTGAGCTCCGATGATAGCTTCGGACATTCCAAATCCCGAGTTTCTGTAAGAAACCGACTTAGAAAATTTCATTGCTGATATCAGCTAAGGCGTCGACTAAGACTTAGAGGTTAGCCAGGAGATGGCCTTCGTCTCCAGGCCATAAAAGACTCCAAAACTTTGAAGGCTTGTAACTTTGCTTCTACAAGTCCGTTTGACTTGATTCAAAAAAGGTTCGGTCGCTATTGACCTGCCCTAAGTGATAGACTACTTATAAAATTTCATAAGTAGTGCTAAAAAATTGAAAATTTTAAATTCACTAGTTTTGGAGGTTTTCTGGGTTTTTCGACCCTGCTGAATTCAACTCAGACATTTATAAAGTTGTGGGAGGCGAGCTTCGGCTTGGAATTTGCAACCTTTGTAAACAATCCACTGGTTTTCATGTCAAAATCGGGGTCCGGATACCAACACAGTGATATGACGCACGCTCTGTCCGCGGGAGGTTGGATTTGTGGGCCGAGGCCTTGGAGTTGGGATAAGATCCCCTCTGACTAATGCCTGTAACGGATTCAAAGGTTCGACACTTTCCACCAATCTCACAATTTAGCTGTATGATTATAAGAATGACTGCCAATGTCGCCTGTTAGTAATTCTATTTCATCCTTCCTTTACAGATACATAAGTTACAAAATGGAAGGCAACTCAAAATTTTTATTTAAAAAGTGCTCTTGCGGAGAAATAAAGAGAGGTGGCGAATTCAAACGCCACATTAACAAGTATAAGAATACTTCTCACTTTCACGAGGAAAGAGCCGTTATTTCCGGCTGTACACATTGCCTGAAATTTTTAAAAGGCAAGAAGCATGAGGCATTTTACATCGCCCACGCCGAATGTCCGTTCAAAAAGGCCAACAATTATACAACATCAGACATCGGCAAAGTGATCGCGCCCTTCTTCAACGAAGAAACAGTTGATCTAGACGCAGCACTACAAGAGGCTATTGCAACAATTTTGGAACCTGTTGCTTCGGTCACTACCTCATCGACAGCAGAAGAGAAGGCCCCACTAAGCGATTTGGACTGCTCAGATGACTCCGATTCTGAGGAGGTCGTCATCACTAAAAACGCGGAAGAGATAGGAAAACCGACAAATCAGTCTTCCCCGAAAAAGAAAGTGATCGCACCTTCCCCACTAAAGAAGGGGATTAATCAGCAGATGAACAGCTGGAATAAGGATGAGCAGATCGCAAAAGTGAGCCAGGAATATGCACTCACGAAATTAAAAGATGAGCTCACTCGTTACAAAAACGAATGTTCGGCCCTTAGGGATGACAATTTCCACCTGAAGGGTCAGGTAGCCGAGATTCGGGCCCTCAAGACCCAAGTAATTAACTTAGAACCTTTCCGCGAAAGGGCGCTTGCCAGCGAAAAACGAGTTGAAGAGCAGGCGACGTACATAAAATCACTAAAAGCTCAGGAAGAGGTGTCAAATTTAAAAATCGAGCAACTAAAGACTAGCCTGACTGAGAGTCAGAAGAAAGAAGAGAGACGAACAACGCTCCACATTCCCATCATCAAGAGCAGAATCGTCGACAGCGTCATCCTTGAGAGTGAGGACTTGGATACCACATTCGAGTGCTACGATGGGGCGATGGCGGACATGCGCTGCCTTCATCTCTCAATAAAACATGATGGCGACATCAAAGAATTACGCCACCGCAAGCGGAAACTGCCGGCCAAATACTTGCCTCAGCCACCACAATCGAAGGTTCAACGAACCGGTTGAATTGATTTATGGTAAGTTAATATCATCTCTATCACTTGAATATAATTTCATCTACTTTTCTTTCTATTTTCAGATACGACGAGAACGAACCAACGGCTCTCTTAAGGGCCACCATGGGGCAAGACATGATAGAACCTCCACGCGGTTTGCCCTGGGCAGTCTTTAGACTGGCGAATACTGTCATTAAGTTGAATCTGCTATCAGTCAACTTGAACGTTACATCACATTAGAGGGGTATATAAGCCACTACCTCTCATTTCATTTCATTTCAATCATGGAGACACCAAACGCTGCAGTCAACTCTCCTCGCGGACCGCAGTTAAGACCGCGAAATTTATTTAATGAATTTGCTAGAATAGAGGAGCAAGACAGAGTCCACAATAATCTTGCTCAGATTGGCAATGCGATGACAGCAAGTGTTGCCAATCCAATGGAATGGCGCTACATTCCACCCTCCACTCACATACCAACTAGCATTGAAGTCGACACTGCTGAATTTGAACGGTTTCGACTCTCTCTCAGAAGAATCGGTATGGAGTAAGATTGCTGATGACGACTCCCGAGAACGAACCACCGGCTCTCTTAAGGGCCACCATGGGGCACACCTGATAGAACCTCCACGCGGTTTGCCCTGGGCAGTCTTCGGACTGGCGAATACTATCATCAAGTTGAATCTGCTATCAGTCAACTTGAACGTTGAAATGAAGTTCGGTGTAATACTTCCTTTCGACGGGCGTTCCTGTAAAGGGCGGTGGTGAAACCCGTAGCTATGTATACCGCAAGGGACATTCGACAATGGTCAATCTTGTTAAACCTCTCTGCGTCATGTTTGCAAGTGATTGCCTCTGTCTCAACGTAGTATGCATTCGCGCCAGGGCGACATTTAGCCAACTGTCGAAGGTTGCCTAAAACTTTCCATTGCATACGTTATGAGAACCATGAGTTCTACGTGTCTCTATCAATGAGACGAATTGATGAATGGAATGAAATGGGAGGACACTCACGTGCCACACGCAACATAACACACTTCTCTCTTCCGTAGTCTAACAAGCTCTTTACACATGGATCGCAGTCGATTGCTATCCCAGAATCATGTAAGCTATCTGAAGTTTATTTAACACTATTTCATCTACCATCATCACCCATATGAAATGTTATAAGATTTACAAGTTAAACTAAGGGTGCTACTATTTCCAAATGAAAAAGTATACATGGTTAAATCATCCACTGAAGCCCCATTCAAGTAAGTCAGTATGAAAGCAAAGATAATGTTGTGTATTTAAGATTGCATGTAGTAGCGAGAGAAAACAACCGTGTTCATGGGTATCGGTTTCGCTATTTTATATCTATTGCAAACTCAAACAAGCATGCACGAAATAAAACAATCACATTAAATAGAGTTCATGTCACTCCTCCACCCTGGCTTAGAGGCTGGATCCAAAGTTGCAGTTCTTTGTAGACGATGCTTACACGAAGTTGCACTGATAGAAAACGTTCGAATATGACACATAGAAAAAGTTTACTTGAAATGACGTAGAAAATGTTCACAACGATTTACACACATAGAAAATAGAATGTTCATGAGGGACTAAGTATAGTATACATTAACAAGCACGAACTAGTCAAAATGTCAACGCTGATTAGTAAAGTTTCACGATATTTTATCAATCACTTACTCGATTCGAGAATGTATCGCTGTGGTGGACCACAAGTACGTTTTGGTCTCTCAATTATACTAGACTGACTCTCTAGCGTTGGTCTGACCTTATTCTGAGTGGGCAGCTTCTTCTCTTCTGGCACTCTCCTCCCTTCCGAAATACTTGGACGATTTCCGTAGCTTTCGTCAAAGGAGTTGTCAGTTGACGGATTCTCGTCGAGATCTGTTGAGTGATAACTTTCTACCTGAGGTGGTATTTCTTCCGTCTCTGTTTGATGACTTTCAGTTGAATGACCATGATGAGTCTCTTCGTAGTAGTTTGTGGTTCGTGAATCTACATCCGATTGTTCCTCAGGTTGATAAAACTTCTTCATCGCATTTACATGACGAGAAATTCGAATTCCGTTATTTATCTCTATCTCATATTTGCATTCGCCTATTTGCTTCTTCACTGTTCCCAATAACCATTTGTCGAATCTTTGTCTGAAACTTTTGAACAGTACCTTTTCATTAAGTGTGAATTTTTTCTTACTTTGCTTTTGCTCTTGGCAATCAATAGGCAATTTACTTGGTCTGACATTATCCAAGCGTGTTCGTAGTTCTCTTCCTTTCAGCAAGAACGCCGGTGTGGCGCACGTAGTCGCTTGTACACTCGTTCGGTATTGCAGCAAAAATCGACATAGCTTGGTATTTGTATCTCCTTTTAGCTTCTTCATTTTTGACTTGAAGATATCGACTGCTTTTTCTGCCAGACCGTTGCTTTGCGGATTGAAAGCAGGGCTTGTGGTATGCTTGATTCCCAAGTAATTCATAAAGTTATCGAAATCGGCGGATGTGAATGATGATGCATTGTCGGTATGCAATTGAAAAGGAATGCCATGTTGCGAAAAGCATTTGTACAGGTTTTGTATCGTAGCTTCCGTTGTCAGCTTAGGCTGTTCGAAGACCTCTATCCATTTTGAAAATGCGTCAATTATTATGAGGAAGTTTGTTCCGAGGAAACTTTCTGCGAAGTCAGCATGAATTCTTTGCCATGGTATCTCGCATCTTTGCCATGGATGAAGTTCAATTGTCGGTGGATCTTTGGATTCGAATTGGCAAATCAAACAACGCTTGACCTTTTCCTCGATGGCTTTATCTATGCCTGGCCAATAGATATAGTCTCTTGCCAATTGCTTCATCTTAACGGTGCCCATGTGGTCTTCATGTATAATTTCAAGGGCTCTTTCTCGCAACTTTTGTGGTATGATCACTCTTTTACCCCACATTACACAATCCTGTTGTATAGACAGCTCTCTTCTTTTCATCCAATACATTTGTAGTGATCCCACAACCTTCTTGGGCCAATGTGTGACAATGTGATTGCGCACTTGCATTAATTCCTGGTCGTTCTTTGATTCTTTACAAATTTCTTTGAAGTTTAGTGGGGGTGTTTGCTCTAAGGCTTCGACCAGCAGTAAAGTTTCACGAACCTCTACTGTTTCGTGGGTGGGTGCCTTACCAACAGGGAATCTACTTATTGTGTCGGCGTGGGCAATCTCTTTTCCTGGACGGTAAGTGAGGTCATAGTTAAATTGATTCAGATGCACGCTACATCGCATTATTCGACCGGCAGCAATCTTTGAAGTAGCATTTCCTTTCTGAAATAAACTTATGAGGGGTTTGTGATCTGTCACTATCTTGAAGTGAGGCTGACCGTACAAATAGCGATGAAATTTGATGATTCCAAATACAACAACTAATCCCTCCTTCTCTGTTTGAGAGTAATTTCGTTCAGCAGCATTCAAAACTCTTGACATGAATCCTATCGGCTTCTCACCTTCAGATGTCTCATGTGCAAGGATTGCACCAATGCCGTGTGGGCTAGCGTCGGTCGTCAAGATCAAAGGCTTATGTGGATCATAATGAGTCAATACACGCGATGATGTCAGTTCTGCCTTGACGTTCTCGAAGGCGTGGTCGTGTGCTTTTGTCCACTTCCATTCGTGATTTTTCCTGAGAAGTGCATACAAAGGTTCTAATTTTGTAGCCAAATTCGGTATAAATTTGTGGTAATAATTGATGATCCCAAGCACGGTTTTCAACTCACTGACGCTAGTTGGCGCGGCCATTTTCTGAATAGCTTTTACCTTGGCAGCTATCGGAGATATTCCAGATGAATCGATTTGATGACCAAGGAACTTGATTTTCTCCGCACAAAACTCACACTTTGCCAATTTCAAGACTAAACCATTTTCATTGAATCGCTCAAGGACTTCTTTAACCCTCTCTTCAAGTTGTTGAATTGTTTCTCCGGCAACCAGTACGTCATCAATGTACACAACGACATTTGAAATTCCTTTGAGGATATTCTCGATCGTTTTCTGAAAAATCGCTGGTGCGGAACTTATCCCGTAGGGTAGTCGCTTGACTCGAAACAATCCAAAAGGTGTATTTAGTGTACACAGTTCTTGGCTTTCTTCGTCTAGCTCGAGTTGTAAGTAGGCTTATGACAAGTCTAATTTAGTGAAATACTTGCTCTGTGACAATTTGTACAACATTTCATCCAATTTAGGTAAAGGATATATGTCAACTTCGATTGATTTGTTAACCGTTTGGCGGTAGTCTCCACAAATGCGAATAGATTGATCAGGTTTTACAACTGGCACAATTGGTGTAGCCCATTCAATTGCTTGGGCATGCTCAATGACACCTTCATCAACCATTTTCAGGAGTTGCTTGTGTACCTTCTCTTTTATGGTATATGGAAGTACTCTTTCTCGCATGAATTTGGGATTTACATCAGACTTGCGAGGTATGTGCACCTTTGCACCTGTATACTTTCCAAGTTCCTCTTTAAAGACTGTTGGAAACATTCTCTTCCAATCATCCTCTGTTTTGACATTTTCACCCTCAACGCGAAAAATGTCGTGCCAATTTAACCTGATGAATTTCAACCAATCTCTCCCCAATAAGTTCGTAGGACCCCTCACCACATGGACTTGTAGACAGTGAGCTTTGTCTTCATGAATGACTTCAACGTCGGCTTTACCTAAAAGTTGAACTGGACGGCCATTATAATCAGTCAGCTTAATTGGAGATTCTTGCAGAGTATCACTCACTCGCTTTATGCTGTTCCAAGTATTCTCGGTGATCACAGTACAAACGGCACCTGTGTCAAGTTCCATTTCTACTTTATAATTGTTCAAATCCATGTCTATTTTTATAGGTGGTGTTTTTGAGAATAATGTGCGGATTGCCATAATAGCTTCATCATTGTCGCTAGTATCACTAGTTTCAATAACTTGGTTCAAATACTTCTTGCCTTTACTCTTCCCGTGAAATGTTGGTCTTGCTTTGTAAGGCATTGGCTGGGAATGTTTCTGACTCTTTAAACGACATGCCGGCTCGATATGACCCAATTTCTGACAATAATTACACGTCTTGTTTCGGAAATAGCATTGATCTGATGTGTGGTTTGTTTTAGTACATCTAGGACACGGTGAAAAAACCCTCTGATCTTTGCGATTCATGGTGGCAGTACTAGGTCTACTGGTGTTGAATGTAGATTTTCTTGACTTGGCATCGTGAACTCGGTTTATCTTATTGTCGAGCAGTGCCTTGCAATCAGCCTTATTTTGTTCCATTTGCCAACTTAAGTTACACGCGTCATCAAACGTCAAACCGTCACCTTCCAACAACAACTTTTGTACAATTCGATCATCATTGATGGATGAAACTAACTTGTCGCGCAAGCGCTCATTAAGCATAGAACCGAAGTTGCAGTTTTCCGATAAGTGCTTCAACTGTTTGATGAAGTCCGAGACTGTTTCATTGACACCTCGTTGGTATCTGTCAAATTTGTAGCGATACACAATAATTGATGCTTTTGGCTCTGAGTGATCACGCAAAATCTTGATGATTCTGTCCAGATCTACGTCTTCGATTTTTTCAGGTCGCACTAAATCTTTGATCAGATTAAAAGTAGCAGGTCCAACGATGCTAAGAAAAACAGCCTTTATCTTTACACTAGGGATTTCATTCGCTTCAACATAGTAATTGAACCGGGCCACATAATCGGATACATTCTCATTACGAGATAAAGGATCCATTGATCCAAAATTCGGCATACTTAGCCTCAGATCAAGTAACACAAGAGTTGATTATGATAGAGCCGAGAAAATAAACTTCTTCAGCCGATTACGGGAAAATTTAACACAATTTAGTGGCAATTTCCTGATTTCTAGAATTTATGGTTCGTATGACCTTCACAGTTAAGGTCTCCGAAAACTGTCAACACAATTTAATGGTGACTGAAGAAATAAGATGATTTATACAACACTTCAGTCAATTTAGAAGTAAATTCATCGAGTTGTTAGACGAACAAGTCAATTTAGCGAAAAGTTTTCCATACTTGGGGTGGAAAAGGAGTTCACATTTTCACTGTTACCAGCTGGAAATTGACGTTCCTCTTGTGTCAGTGAACTACTGAGTCGACGATTGGACACTCATCCGAGATGTATTTTCCTGCGTCGCCAATATTTGTTGTGTATTTAAGATTGCATGTAGTAGCGAGAGAAAACAACCGTGTTCATGGGTATCGGTTTCGCTATTTTATATCTATTGCAAACTCAAACAAGCATGCACGAAATAAAACAATCACATTAAATAGAGTTCATGTCAGATAATATGAAATAAAAATTTATTATGGCATGTATTTCAAAAGGTCTTCATCGTCAATATCGTCCCAGAGTCTGGCTTCACATAGATAAGAAAAACAGTTCACTTGCTTTAATCGTTCTTCCACTGCAAGCCTCACTTTGTCGATATACTCCCACTCCTCCATAGTTCGTGGCTGGGAGTTAGGGGCGTACCACTCCCATAATTGGTGGAGGAATTTGGTGCTGGTGATCTCCATCACATCGTCAGTATCGTACTGGAGATACATCCACCTCACGCCTGTTAAGTCTGGAAACTCCTTCTCACATACACTCTCCTCTTCGTCATCCGCTGCTAATGACAACTTTCTGATATTGTCCAGTCGGTACACCTTCTCTACCTTTCCCTTCGTTGGAGCGTTTGGTGCAACGAGCGCCTTTGGTGTTGAGCATGGAGAAGAGAATTTTGTGTTTGGTGTTGTCGGAGGGCTTGTCATGTTGACTGTGAATAATAACTTTGAAATGTTTTCTAATTCTTAAGTATCAACAAGCAACCAATCAGAATGAACAGCCAATGAATGATGAATATGAAAGTATATATGTAAAGTGACATTCGTATCATTTCAGTCTTTGAGACGTATAAGTGAAGTGTTCTCTGGCGAATTCTATATTTGAGGCGTACAAGTGAACTGCTCTCTCGTGAATTCCAAATTTGAGTGAAGTCTCTATCTTGTTGAAGTATCAACCTTAAACATAATTTCGTTGAAATGGTAAGTTGAAAATTTCTTCACTCATCTCCCTCAAACGTGTGGCTAATAGCATCTTCCTCAATTTCAGGCATCAACTTCATCACCAACGCCCTCCCTTCTCGAGGAAAGTTTAGAGTTGTTGAGTCAAGGTAGGTTGTAACAATACACTGAGACTTGAACAGAGATGATAGAATGATTTCTCTTCCAGGTGATACCAGTCCCATCTCGAGCGAGTCCATGTCAACATTGTCGCGGGAATGCAACGATCGGGAATGTGCTGACTGTGGGCACATCTTCACGAGGAAGCGTGATCTCATCCGACACATCAAGCGAGGTGTTTGTAGACCTAAGTCAGCATCAATCTCCGAAGGTGAGGATGATTCTGTTAACGATGTCTCCTTTTCTTGCGATTTATGCATTCAGTCTTTTGAGTCACATTTTGAACTATCTTCACATAGACTTCGACATACACACAGTGACGATAGTTATACTAACAGCACCTCCTCTATCCGACTCTCTGAAGTGTCGATAAATAATTTAGTGAGGAACTACCAGATGGAATCCTCAGAAACCATTACTGACTTTGAAGAATGGTTTCATCAAAATTCATCATTGATAGAACCGCTCTTCAACAATTTAGTCAATTTTAGAATGAAGGCGCTCCTCTATCTCAAAATAAAATATGCAAAAATCGACCACCATACTGGTCAAATAGTAGAGAGGTTGGAGTTTCACATACCCTCCTCTCCTGTAACCGAAGTTGTAGACTGCGAGTCTTGGATAAATTTTCATATCCAAGGGTTAAAATTAAACATAGATAAATTTAACGAGCGTGATAGTGGTCTCGTTTTTCATGGTATTGAGACCGCCATGATTAAAATCACTTTATTAGAGAACTACTCTGGACGAGGCTCCTTTAAACTTCCGAAAAATTTAAAAAATAAAACAGCAGTCATTTCTGTAGATTGCGAATCGCACTGTTTTAAGTATGCCGCCCTCTCCATTCTCCACTATAATGATGTACAGAATAGCCGATACCGTAAGAGTAAGTATCAAAAGTGGGAGAATGAATTAAAGTTTGATGACTGCAATAGTGAAGATATGAAAATTAAAGATATAGAAAAATTTGAAAAATTGAACAACATCAAAATGGTTCTCCATGTTTGGGAAAAGGGATTGAAGGGTGTCCGCTACAACTCGCGTTCGAGTTGTTATGAGCACGTTGTCAACCTTTTATTAGTAAGACAGGATGATAGTGAGGAATGGCACTACTGCGGTATTCCCAAAATTTCTCGCTTATACCACCACTTAAGAAATTCTAGCTCATCAGAGATTTATTACTGTGACAGATGCATTCGCAACTTTAGGAGTAAAAATAAATTTGAAACTCATTACGAATGGTGTAAGCGAGGTAAGCTACAAATGGAGCGCATGCTCAAAGATAAGGAGTTTTCATATAGAGAGAATGGCGATGAGCTAAGTCCTCTTCGTGTCATCTATGCTGACATCGAATGTTATATCGATGATAACACCCATCGATCAGCAGCCATTTCCTGCTATGAAGTATGGCATGACCATTTCCAGAATAGAAAAAATAAAATGCACGTCTGGCAAGGTGAGGATTGTATTTACCAATTCCTACAATTCCTCGAACAGGCTGTAAAATTTCAACAAAAGTATGATGGTGAACTCTATCGCAGATCATTGCATATGACAGCAGATGATCAAGCAAAATTTGATAGTTGCAACGTTTGCCCCAAATGTAGGAAAACATTTGACGATGATAAGATTAAGAAAGTGCGCGACCATGATCACATCACTGGTAAATTTAGAAACGCACTAGGTTCAAAATGCAATTTTTCACTTAGGATGAAACGGCGTACATTACCCGTCATTTTCCATAATTTCAAGGGCTACGACAGCCATATGATAATAAAAGGAGGTTTAGGTCAAATGAAAGAGTGGAAGCTTGATGTAATAGCACAAACGAGAGAGAAGTTTATGGCCATGACAGCAAAAGTGCCTGTTGATAAAACTAAAGAAAATAAGACGGTCTATTTTGATATAAAATTTTTAGATTCCTACCAATTTATGACTGCATCACTGGCCTCTCTCGTACAAAATCTAAAGTCTCTTCCACTAACACAAAATCTTAAGAAACAATATCCAAATCTAACCGATGAAGTCATCACACGGAAAGGAGTCTTTCCATATGCATATTTTGATGCGATTAGTAAACTCGGCGAGACTTCTCTTCCACCCATAGATAAATTTAAAAATGATTTGACCGGCGTAGAATGTAGGACCGAAGATTATGATCATGCACAAGATGCATGGATAAAATTTGACTGCCATACATTTGGCGAATATATGATTGCCTATCTTGAGTTAGATGTATTTTTGCTGGCTGATGTATTTCAGGAGTTTCGACGAGTGGCATTAGAAGAAGATAAGTTAGATCCCGTCCACTTGTCAGTCTGCCAGCCATGTCCTTTAAGTCTGCTTTTAAAATGACTGGTGAGACCATTCATCTCTTACAAGATCCAGAGATGTATAATTTATTTAAGCGAGGAATTCGCGGTGGTCTCACATTTGTAAATAAACATAGGTTAAAATCTGAAACAGTAGGTAATGATCAGACTCATCTTAAGTATTATGACCAAAATAATTTATATGGTAGTTCACTATCCAAACCACTCCCTCACTCTGAGTTTAGCTGGTTAGATGATAGTGAAATTCAGCATCTCTCCAACCCTTCTAACATACTAGCAATTCCAGATGAAGGTGATTGGGGATATTATTTTGAGATAGATCTTATCTATCCAAATAATATTAAACATAAAACCGTAGATTTTCCACTCGCACCCGAATCAGGTGAAGTCCCCAAAGATATGTTTTCCGACTTTGTGAAACAATTTCATAAAGATTTAGAATCATGCGGTCAACCCGACTTTAGGCCTTGCCGCAAACTTTTACTCACCCAATATGATAAGGAAAACTATCTAGTTCACTTTAGCATCTTCAAATTCTATTTAGAAATGGGGATGATTTTAAAAACAGTTCACCGCATTATTAAATTTAGACAGAAAGCCTTCCTCAAACCATATATTGATAGCAACAGCCAGAAACGTGCACTAGCCCAAAATAATTTTGAAAAAGATTTTTATAAGTATAAGAATAATAGTCTATTTGGTAAGACGATGGAGGATGTTAGAAAACGTGTAAACTATAAACTAGTCAATGATGTTACAAAATTTAAGAAATTGGTCTCATCACCTCTATTCATCGATAGAGACATTATCGATGAGGACCTTGTAGGTGTTAAAATGATAAAATCTGAAGTTGAGTTGTGCAATCCCATCTATATTGGCCAAGCTGTACTAGATTACTCTAAGCTTGAAATGTACCAACTCTTTTATAAAATACTAAAACCATGTCCTCTCGTAAAAGAGGTTCGTTTGTTGGGTGGTGATAGAGATAGTTTCTTCTTAGGTATTACCACTCAAAAAGATTTAAATTTCAATGAAGTAGGAAAATCTTTAGAAAGATATTTTGATACATCAAATTATCCTACTGATCACCCACTCTACTCCATCAAAAATAAGGCAAAACTTGGCTGCTTTAAGGATGAGACAGCAGGGAAGGAAATAGATGAAATGATTCTCCTCCGTCCAAAAATGTACAGTATGAAATTAAAGGATAGCGACGATAGTATTAAGCGTGCTAAAGGCATATCAAGGTCATTGGTCTCTAACATGAAACAGAAAAATTTCAGGAAAGCCTATAGAAATAAAAATATAACTTTTGTCAATATGACAATCTTAAAATCTAAGTCGCATGAGATCAAAACTCATACTTTTAGGAAACGGGCGCTTTCAGCATGGGAGGATAAGAGGTGCTGGTTAGAACATAACATATCTCTTCCACATGGACATCCTGATACAGACATACCACCACCCAAAAGAATTAAACTCACACTACCACATTCAGGAGACGTCTTAGCATAATCATCCTTAACTTAGTATTTTCATGTTGATTTCTGTAGATAAACACTGCTGTTTTATGTATCGCTTTAGATCGTTTCTTCCTTGTGAATATATGCCTACAGTGAGCCCATTCCCCCTATATCTGTGAAAAGACTTTTTCATACACATATTTTTATTTCAATAAACATATCACAATGACTTCACTTTGTTTTCCGAAACACTAAAGTTACGAGGGATTTAGTATCTTTCACATGGATGCACTCTTGTAAACCATTGGTAATTTTGATAGCAATAGAGGGTATAGTTTGTTTGACGACGGGATGATAGAAAATAGATTCAAACATCTTCTCGACTATTCCATAGGAAGCGTCTTTATCATGAATGAAATCACGTAAAATGTATTCTTTTTTCTCACCAACAGAAATAGGTAGAATCAAATCACTTTGAATGTAAAGGTGCTGTTCATGTTTATCAAGTGTCATTGGTGTTTCTATACCAATCGTATGCGCAGCAGCAAACACTGTTTGTAGCATTGAAAAACCAAAGAGTTTTTTCAAATTTTTACTCAATTGACATTGAATGTCATCACCCAGTCTCAGAACAACGCGTTGATTTTCAATTGAAAACGAAATGTGGTGTGTCTTTACATCATATTTACTTTTCATCACATGCTTCAACTTCTGTTGTATATAAGGATTTACTACATGAATGAAGCTTTCAACTGTATGATATAGACGCGGTATTATATTGATAGCAACTTTAGATTCTTCATAAGACTGGTAAATTTTGTTGATGCGATCGCCATAGATGTCCACCCACCATTCATCATTAACTGAATCAGCTTTAGTGTGATATTCATGAGAAGCATACACCACATCGCTTCCAATAATAGGTGTATAATGTCTTACAAAATGACGCAAGGTTGGAGAGAAATAAACTGTAAGTTTGTCATTATATTTCTGAATAACCAACTTATTTTTGTCCGCCATAATTTTCTCTCCATACTTCCTACCCACAGTCTCATTCCATCGTTTTACTAACTCAATAAGTGATAAAGGTTGAACACCACGCTTTTTCAAAATGATGCGTTCTTCGCATTCTACAACATCTTCATCAAATATTTTAAATCTATAATGAAATTTGTTGATTCGATTTGAATAAACTTTTTTAACATTTGCAGTAGCAATTGACGTTAGATGTAGTCCATGACCAAAACCGAGATGTGGATAGAATTCATTATCCAACCTCAGTGTAAGACCTTTAGTAAAAGAATGAAAGCGAAGGAACTGTCTCCCACTCCAATGATAGATAGTAAACTCATAAGCTTTCTGATTTTTATTCTTCATGATGGAAGTATTACCACTGTTGAATGCCTTAATAATTTTCTCATTCCCAAATGGTTCATAAGAATCTGATTTTATCTGAATCCATTCATAGTTCCACTTTCCATTTGATGTTAAATTGTATGGGAACTGGAATGCATTATTCATCGTTATTCCATCATGGGTGCGAGGAGTCAATATCATTTCTTCCAAATCATTCACATTCTGAATATTGCTATCATAGCAAATACTAGAAACGCCAACCTCCCATTCACCTTCTAAATGTAGTGGGCGATTTAATTCTACTCGATAGTCTGATGGTTCATTTTTGGGAAATTTATTCATAGAAGCATTACTGGGCAAGTAGATTAGAAACGAGTCCTTATTTTCACTTTCCATATTATTCACATTGGAAAAATATATTAGCATACTTTTGCATTAACTCTTCATTCGGAAATGGAGTGTGATACTTGTCACAGCATCTTTATGAAAAGGAATCAACGCACCAGCATCGTCATAAATGGCAATATCAATTTGTGGGATGTAGTTTGATTTCAGCTTTGTATAATGCACTTTCTTGAAAGTATGCTCAGATAAAATACTGCAGCTTTTTGGCTGGTATGGTATCATTGCTAGCAATGGAGCTTCAACATCTCCCACACGTACACCTTCACCAATATTGGAATATATCTGAAAATAGTTAATACGACGCGATAGCGACATGTCTGTGCTAGCTTTGGTTACAGTACCACTTTTAAAGATATTTTGATCAAAACCCAAAATGTCCATTAGAGTTTTATCCAAAATTAGTTCAATACCTTTTCCACTTATAGTGAGAGACAAAGTACCTTCTTTTTCAGAAAATGAAATATGTTGCTCATTAATCACTTCATTAAAATAATCTACA
This sequence comes from Prostheceraeus crozeri, assembly GCA_907163375.1. Classification (NCBI taxonomy): domain Eukaryota; kingdom Metazoa; phylum Platyhelminthes; order Polycladida; family Euryleptidae; genus Prostheceraeus; species Prostheceraeus crozeri. The sequence goes on along the minus strand of CAJQUW010007933.1, from coordinate 112,669 downwards.
ACCAATTTAACCGAAGTAATAATGCGAGGCATCAACACTCTTGTTTCATGTAAGATACCACTTAAAGGCTCTACACACTTTCTGTATAAAGATACGGTCCATTCTGTATCAAATTGATTTGGCCTTCCACATGGTAAATGTTGCATATCAGATTTTCCATGAACAGCTGCAGAACGATGTCGTAAGAACTGATGAAAATCTTTTGAACAAACTAATACTAGATCATCATCATTTAATTTACTTATTGCAATATGATTAGATGATTTGATATAAGTCAATGTTGCCACTTGTTTACCATCAACTCGAAGGAGATAATTAAATTTCTTCAATAATGTTTCAGGAGTCATGTTTGTCTTTCTTGGCTTAATCACAATCTTCTTCACCAACGTCTTCTCATTTTTTGGAATAAGATCTACATAATAAGCTTCCTCTCGATATATTAACTGTTTATGACCACTTATGTGGTAATTAACGTTAAAATTATCATAGCTTGTTAAGGCGCTAGCGAGATAACCTAAATCATTTCTTAAACTTGGACTTAAACCAACAATCCAATCTTTCTCAACTACATGATGTACATAATTATAATCATCATTGTGCGGAGTAAATTGGACAATATGTTTACTCGCTTTATTCAAGAAATCATATATAAACTTTTTACATGATAAGAGATCTTTCTTTGGCCACTGTGGAATGTATACTCGGCACCCCTTTTCACATTGATAAGCAGCTGTACGCCTCATATCAATAGTCATCACCTCATGATCAAAAGTATAGACACAGTTGCTATAAACAAGTTGAGTGACACCCACTTCCCAATTTCCATTTAGCTGTTGTGCATGATCAATGGGAGTAGAAAAGAGTGCGGCTCGATTACTAGCAAATCTCTTTGTAGCCGCATTGCTAAGCAAAATATGATAAAACGACATTTTTATATTGCTGATCTGCGGCTTTGCATAACATCATGAAGACTTGGATTTTGGACTCTCTACAATATATCAGAGTTGATCGTGATGGAAACGTACATTTCAAAAATTCTCATGGTCATACATCAAGAGTTATTACATTAACATGGCGACAATTTGTCAACCTCAATGATATCATGAGGGATTTGGAATATTTTGAAACATTAAGATTCATCTCCTTGGGTGATCAAGTTTGGCTTCAACATTACAGAAATGAAATTCAAATCTGCCATTCTCATTCCGCAAACTGTTTCTCATTTCGCAAATACAATTGGGAGAAGTATAGAAGATACATACATCGCTCTATCATGACATTTATTCGTCGTGAGTTCATCGCCCTACTATGCAAATCTTAATCAGACATGACTACCACACATCATGAGTTGGAAATTAGATTCCCTACAACGTATTGAAACGGACCATGATCGAAACGTCTATTTCAAAGATTCAACTGGAAATGTGAGAAGAGAGTTTGCTTTATCTTATCGTCATTTTCAATCTCTACATCATATCATGAAGGATTTGAAATACTTCTATATGAAAAGACATTCACGTATTGGAAATCGCATCTGGTTGCGCGTCAACAATCGGCGAATTCAACTCTATCATTCCCAACTTCATACTAACTTCACATTTCATCAAGGTAGTTGGGAAAAGTATAAAAGGAAGGTACATCGCTCAATTTACTCATTCTTTCATCATGAAGCGCCATCGCTACACCATCGTCAACATTCTCCGTCGCTTCAGACTCTACACCAAAATCGATCTCACAACATTACACCAACACCTTCCAAACAGCAAGTATTACCCGGGCCGACCTCAAATGTTAGTGGTGAAGATGAACAATTCACGGAATCTTCAACTCTTCCCAAATGGGACTGTACAGATTCTCGGCGCCCTTTCTCATTCATCGGCGCAGTCAATGCGCTTAGAGCTACAGAGACTACTACGTCGGATATGGAAGAGGGAGAGGTGTGTGATGTCGAATCTGACTGTGGACAATATGGTGATCTCTACTCAATTGAGTGAAAGTGTATCATTTTTGAAGATTCGTACCAGCAGTTACAATTTGTGTTATGAACCCGAACTTTTTCCTGCAGCTCTCATTTGTTGTTGGTTACCTGTGCATGTGGCAATCTTTCATAATAGTAAAGTGATCATTACTGGACTAAAATCTCATGTACAAGCAAATGTGATCCTAGACTATCTCATCGAGTATGTACGTACCCAGCGGATTGTAAAATAAAAAACAATTTTTCCAACATGATGTTTTTATTTCAAATCATGATAGAACTTACAAATCATTTTTTCATTAGAGGATGGATTACATGAAAAGTTTTGAATAACAGATGCAAATCGAGATACATGTAAACGTTTTAAGATGAAGTACAGTACAAAAGCACCCCACGTTGATGAAAGTGGATGTTGTAGTATGCGTTCATTTCGCTGATATTGACGCGTATGTTTTCTCAACCGCTGCTGTGTTGGTATATTTGGAGGTTGAGCAAGAGAGTCAAATAGTTCACCACGTCGGTCTTTTCCAAGAAAGATCGCTTTCCAATGCTCACCGCCTAAATTCTGCGAATGAGTGTTTAGCACAATAAAGATGGGATAGTGATTTACTGCAGGTGGTAAGGTATCGAGTGAATAGACATTATCGAAAGCTTTCAACGTCGCTTCGTCTGCATTACGCTGCACTTTAGTCTTAATATCGTCAGCAGTCAACCAACTCATTAACGATTATACTGAAGAATCACGTCACGATACTTTGTAATTTCAATATTTGAATCGAAGACTGCATAAATTAATACATTGATCGTCTCAGGTAGTGTTCTTTTGAACGTCAAATCCAAACGAATATTATGAGGCACGTTCGCTTGACGATAGGGGGCACTAATATCGCTGTCAGCAGTCAAATCAAATGCATAAATAGTATATCCACTCTTAAACTCTTTCATAGTAAGTCCGTTGGTGTCATCCGTATTGTAAAAGCCAAAGATATCCATAAAATTAACATAACTGCGCATAAATTGATCCGCAGCAAAATCTGGTTTGTAGGGTGGACCAGGATGACTGACACCATTTACACGTAAAGCAATTTCACTTAACTGATTGTGTTTAAAATTGAAAGGATTCTTCTTTATATTACCATTAAATGCATCATTTTCAACCATTGCCACCATGAGGAGCTTCGGTGCTTCCGATGGAAAGAGGCCATCTTTCATGAAACTCTTTTGATCTTTCGGAATTGTAAAGGTGAGAAGCTTTGTATGCTGAACGGGGTAAATGGCATTTTGGCGTTAAGGCCTTCAGCATGCCCTCTAATGACACTTGGATTCGGTACTACTCGACGAATGTAAAGTGCAATATCTTCCACATGAATTCTAAAATTGTCAACTTTAGCAAATGCATTCAGCGCAAATTCAGGCTTATTCAATGTCAGCTTGAGTCGCATGCTGGTATTACAGAGTAAAAACTTTGACTGTCTAAAGAAGTCTAAATTCAGCGGACCATATAGCTGACATACTTTACTATCTTTAATCATAGCAGATCGCTTTACAAAGCCACTGTTTGTTTCAACATCAAATTTTCCTGCTTCATCTCTATACCATCCCATGGCTTCCATATGACTTTTTTGTGCTGCTCGATGAAACTGTGATACATGATTGAAATATGATTTATAGGGATAATCGCTTTGACCACCTTCCACCTGCTGCTCTCCAATCGTTAGAGAAACATCGCGAAGTAATGTAGTCAATGGTAAATTGTTCAGTCCAACTTTATGTGTATCTTCAATAGCAGTTCCATCTGCTTGCTGAATTCTAAACCTCAAATCAACCATCGCATAACTCAAATCTATGTAGTCATCACCACCACCAGGAATAACAAATTCAATGGGGCCAGCATTCTCAGCTGTTCGAGGATGATAATCTACAATACTTGAACTAAGAATATCTGTCTGTATGGCTTGTTGATCAAACAAACAAAAACCGGAAGTTTTACACTCCATGATTAGAAGTTATGGCAGCGTCGTCGTTTAGCGCCTGATGAATGATTAGAGCCTCTGCGACGTTTGCGTGAATGCCTTTTGACTGAAGATCGCACCTTACCAGCTCCGCGATGTTTCCTCCTTCCTTTATTCATTCGTTTAGGTGATTTCTTTCCTTGAGTAACACCAGCAAAGGTCAATGTTTTTAATGTTTTTCAATGTTTTTAAACCGCGTTCCTTCCCACGATTCAACAAACTGCTCTTAAAACTTCTACCTCTGGAAAGATCACTAGCAACATCACCAGCAAAGCCAACGGCATTACTTAAAACATTTCGTTTTAAAGATCTACCGACATTGGATATGAGAGGTGCTACAACAGATTTTAGTGCACCAAGTATGCTACCTCCACGTTGGCGGCGAGCGCCGATGTAAATTTGTCCTCCACCACTTACATAGGAGGGTCGTGAATAAAATGAGGCAGTTGGATTCATAGCTCAAACCCTAAACATTGTTAGTTACAACTTTGCATGAATCACTGTCGATCACTTAGATGAAAGATGTCGGCACGACGCATCCAAGAGTTCATACTTGAAGGATAACCAGTCCATTTAACAAGACACCATTCTTCACCTTGGCGTTTTTTACATCAAATGATATTCTCTACCAAATATGTTTCACTTTCAGTAACTACCTCAATTTCATCGCGGTAAAAGCTACCCTCAATTTCTTCATTATCGTAATCTTTTAACTTGCAGGTGGTCGGAGAGTCTTTTTGATTAATCCTTGATACTGTAAATACCTCCTCTGTCCAATTCGGAAGGTACCCTTTAGCAAAAACACTCTTCACTTTTGAGATACGAACTTTATCACCAATTTTCACATCACTTTTCACATGAGTGCGTTTACGTTGGAATGATTCGCGCACTTTATCTACATTGTCAGCATTTACATCTACTGGTCTGAGTCCAATAGAACGATGGATAGAGTGATTGTAGGCATGGAGTGTATCTTGTAGAACCTTTGTCCAATTTTGTGTCAAGTTGGCAGTAAAATGTCGCCACAAGCGATTTTTTAATGTGCGATTAAAACGTTCAACGAGTGCAGCTTTATAAGCACTCTTTACACTAAACAACTCAATGTCATGCCTCTCAAATAATCTTCTCACATGCTGATTTTCAAACTCTTTTCCTTGATCACTCTGAATTCTTTTTGGAATGCGACCTTCTCGAAAAATTGTTTGGAATGCTTTTGCTACTCCTTTCCCTTCTTTAGTTTTTAAAGGTTGAGCCCACGCATAACGCGAGAAAATATCAATGACGGTTAAAATAAAATTATTGCCCGAGTTATGTTTTGAAATGGAGGCAACATCACACAAATCTGCTTGCCACTGTTCATCGATGTCATGAACAATATAATGGCGGTGCGGTACTTCTTTTTCGCTTGTTTGTGGAGTGTATAGGTAGCCTGACCCTTTAACCATCGTTTCACTTGTGATTGTGGAAGACCACTCGCTTTTGATAATTTCTTGATAGATGCAAATCCTGCCGGATGTTTTACATCATAATAGATTGACTTCAAACGTTCAGTCGATGACGACTGACTCTTTTTCCTCCTTCTCATCTTTTTGTTTTCTTGCCTTTCTAAATTTACAACAACTGCAGCATTTAGCTTTAGCGGTTTTGCGATCGTGTTCACATTGCTTAGGGGTTTCATTGTGAGAGCTGGCGCAGCAAGTGCAAGTGACAACGACATTCACCTCTGGCGGCTCATTACATGGCAAGCAACACATCTGCTTCATATTAATAGTCTGAGAACATGTATTTCCTGGGAGGAGCTGTTTTACGTTTTCCTTTTACTAGTTTTAGTGGTGATGTAGATCTACGTCGAGTTCTTCCTCTTGTTTGCTTAGTGAGTGTGGGAGGGGATGTCGCAGGTGACGTCTTAAACCAATTTGTTGGCATTTTCGTCGTCTGAAGCATTGGAGCAGTAGCCACTGTTGAATCAAGTTCTTTCAATGTCTCATTATTCAAAGCAAATTTTGGCACATTATGCTTTTTCAATAGTTTAAGAAAGTATGACCAACCAGGTGGAACATAGCCCTGACGGCGCTTTCTACGTATCGCATACTGAATCAAGTCTTCATAACGTGAAGCATCAATCACTTTATTTTCATCTGTAATGATTTCTCCTCTATCATTTACATTGAGATGTGGTTCAATACTGTTGAAAAGAGATATGGCATGTGCGCGAGATGCTAAAGGTGTTGCAGTCGAAACAGAGTCACGCATCTTATTCTTCAAGTTTTTCAATTGCTCAACAGTTTCCGATTGTAATAATACAGCACGATGTGGATCTTTGATGTGAACATTTTGCTGATAATCTATTTCTTTCCAATACATTTGATTTGCAAGAGGTTGCTTTACTTGCTGCATGGCAGTCAATTGTACATATTCATCCTGAGGAATAACAATCATGCGAGAATAAGAACTCATAGTTTGTGTAGATAATCATGGGAGTTTTCAAAATATCACTTCGAAATCTAAATTCTTCCGGACACTCTTGCGTAAAGTCAATGAATAAGTAACCGTATGGTTTTTCAGTAGCTGCTTGAAAAATTTCAATTAAGGCTTTTGATCCTCTGGGTGCAACTTGTCGCGCTAAAATTTCAAATTGACTTTTATCTCGCGGATTCTTGAAAATAGCATAATAGTGTGTATTCAGGTTTCGTGTACGAGCTTCTTTTCCATCAGGAAACAAATTTTGTGTGATATAGATGATAAAACACCTTTTATGATGTGCTGCACGAGTGAACATATCTGTAACATCTTTTGAATTCTTACTTTCTTTTAATAAATCATCCAATACAACAACATCATTAGACTGAAGTTTATCCACTGCAATAATTCCTTCATGTCGAATAAAGTTGCGACTTTGCAATTCCTGAAACAGCGACGGTTGATAAATACCATAACACCAAATCACTCGATTGATAGGTTCCTTAAACAACTCCCTTCTTTTATCCAATAAATTCAGCGTGAAAACAGTTTTACCTGCATGAGATGGACCTGATACAGTCAGAACTTTATCACATTGAAGTCTGAAATCCATTTTATTACTTTGAGATTCAACATTTGCATAATTAACGCTTAGAGCCAAAGATATTATCCAATAGGTTGCCCACGGCAGGAGCTATCATTGGAAGTATTGCTGAAAGGAAACCACCCTTTTGTGTTAGAGTTTTCCTCTTTCTTTGAAGGGTGACTTTAGGATTGGAGATGAAACGCAATTTCGTAGCATATCGCTTAAGTAACTTTCGTTGTTTTGGCGCTAATTTCTTCGTCTTCAACTTCCTCACATGAGAAATAATTTCACAAATGAATTTATCGTTGGCATGTCGTATAGAATTGTATCGCTGATTTGCTTTCATTCGCCGGAGAGCTTGAATGGCTGAAGAAAACTTTTGACTTTTACGTTTCGCCATTTTTCGTGTTAGTCTTTGCTAAAACCTATCTTTACCACATTTGCATAGGTACTAACTATTGCGGCATAAGTGACACTCGAAATGAGCAATATCACAGTGGTTACATTGGCAAAGTTGAATGCAATTACGTATGAAACAGCGTTGACAAAAAGCGTGCTTACATCTCTTGAAGATGCGCTTTTCATTTCCATCCTTTCGCTTACATACATCGCAACACATAGTTTCACCGTTACTGATGTCTATAGCAAGTCTTCTTGAAGATGTGAATTTGCTAGCCTTTTCTAAATAATAGACGCATGTACAGAAGGAATATACTTCGAGAGTGAGCAGACATAGCTCGAAAACCAGTTGTGCTACAATCAAGTACCACTGCATTTTCAATTTTTCTTTATGGAAAGTTGAATGTGAATATCTGAAATCGCTTCAATCACTAGACTGCTACCATGATGGTTAAATGCGTTAAGACGTTCAGCAATTTTTATCATATGTCTTTTAAAAAATTCTTGGGGGTGATCTACCACTTCCATTGAATAAGAAGCAAAATGGAAAGAGCGACTTTCCACCTCTTCCTTTCCAAAATGACTAAACTTAATTTTCGCAACTAATCGCGCCATGATAATGCTATCAGAGAATGTATTCATTAACTCTAGAAATAGAGTGCTAGCATCATCGACCACTGCTTCGATGTCGGTCTCATCTTTATGAAATTTTATCACATAATCTTGAACAGCTCCTTTTAAACTTTGCCTATGAAAATGTAATGTTCCGCAGTCGTTTGAGAAAGACATGATCACCCTTTATCTAACCCATCCATTGCATGAAAACAACTCTTCTCATAGTAACATTTATTGAATCACTATAACAAGCATGCATTATAAATCAATGGTTTGAAAGAGATAAAATAGATACAGCTGGTAACTATCATACAGCGAGCAATGATAACCATACAGGACTTTGGCAGTGTTGAGGTAAGGAGGAAAGAAGCATTGGTTATGAACGTAGCTACTACAACGAACAGACAAAATAGGAACACACAAATCCTTAAAACGTTTCGTGACTTCATGGTAATGTTGATTCACTCTACTATCCCAAGGCGGGAGCAAAATCTCATCAATGATTAGATTGGGAAATACTTTCCTCTCCTTACCAGGATTATTGGAAAAGATGCGTATAACATTGAAAGCAGCTAACCATCGTTTAAAGTCAATAAGAAGAGCACTCTCACAAGAAAAGCCATAGTCTTGCAAATATTTCAGATTAAGTCCATGAATGTGTTTTCTCGCCCATTGATCAACATTGGGATCGCAGTTGGCATGTTGATGATAGACACTAACAATCTGATATGTCCAATTGTTCATAGCAATAGCACTGATCTCCTGTACAGGTTCACCCTCACAATCCATAAAAATGATGATAGAAGCCTAAAACGGAAATTACACATCTAAGGAAACGTTCTATAACATATTACAAAATGAAGAATTACATCGATGCTTTTCATGACAAAATACACAAATAATATGATGGCAACGAAGAAGTAAAATGTATCTAATAAGACCACGTCTACGACACTCAAAGCACATAAGCGAATTGTCATAGGGTAGAGTTAGGAAAGGACTAGTAAATCTCCTTCTTTGATTTGCGTTTTGATGCAGCATTCTTCTCCGACTTCCGCTTCGTACCACTGCTGTTAAGGATTTGATCAATTATGTCATCCACGTTGGGTGGTTTTGGAATATATAGGATGGATTCCATATGCATGGAGAGAGAGGCTATTTTATTATCCTTGTGCCGACCATAATATAGCCCATTCACTTTGAAAAGGATATCCCAAGTACCTTCTCCGAGCTCATCACATCTGATGGGTATTGAATGATCTCCCTCCTTCTTATAGTAAGTACACCAATGTGATACTGGTAGGCAAATGTGATTACCATCCCAAATCTTTCTATAGGGAGTATCCTTGTCATCTCTCGCCTTCCACTCTTGAGCAAGAGGAGTAGGAATGTCCATATTTAATGTCACGTACTCCTCAATAATATCAAGTTGGTGGCCAATGTATGGACTCACGGGGATCAGTATGTAGTCCCCATACTGATTGCGCATTATCTTGACATCCGTGGAAGGGAGCATTCCCGTTTGGAGTACTACGCTATGATCGTCATAACGCAAGACTTGTTTAAATTTACGCTGTAGCGGTGTAGGATTATGTACCTTGGTTGTTTCTTCCACTGGCCTCAGTTGTAGATGATCTGATCGTAGCGAACCTTGTAACGTTTGACCGCCATTTTGTCCTACTAGTGCAGCAGATGGAGTAGATGCCTGAAAATGAAAAAGATTGTATTAAGTTTACGTTCAAGGAAGGAGAGGGAGGAAAGTAGCGACTTACCATTTTAGTTTGATAATAGAATAGGGAACTAGAGAGAGAAAATGTGCGTCCGTCACTCGTGCAATTCAACGATGGAATGATTCTCACTGTGGAAGGCTCGCTATTTATATAGAAATGCTTGATTCTCATTGGATGATGATCCTCATTGGACAATAACATCAAGCTGATTCCAAATCTGAAATCCGTTTTCCCATCCGATGCTTCGTTTTGAAGCTACAGCCCAAAACGTCCCAAATTCTAACTCTGTCGTTTTTCGCCAATGTCCCAAAATCTTAAATGGCGTCTCACATCTAAACGAAGACAGATATGAACAAGCCGTTTGTTTCACTGAATTTGTCTCACTCTTAGCTTTCAAACGAGCTATTGCACGACAAAATCCGTCCACTAGAAGCCAAGATCGAAGCTAGCTCTCCAGAGGGGGGGGACGTCAGCGAAAATTTTTCTCTCCGATTGCGTTCAAATTCACCATACCAATGCAGAATTTCACGCTGAATCCGAATCTGGCCTCCGTTTTCTCATCCGATGGTTCGTTTTGGCGCTACACACCAAAACGTCCCAAATTCTAACTCTGTCGTTTTTCCGAAAAATGTTGAAAATTTTTTCTCGCCGATTGACTTGAAACTCACCATACAGATAGAGAATTTCACGCTGATTCCAAATCTGAAATCCGTTTTCCAATCCGATGCTTCGTTTTGAAGCTACAGCCCAAAACGTCCCAAATTCTAACTCTGTCGTTTTTCGCCAATGTCCCAAAATCTTAAATGGCGTTTCACATCTAAACGAAGACAGATATGAACAAGCCGTTTGTTTCAGTGAATTTGTCTCACTCTTAGCTTTCAAACGAGCTATGGCACGACAAAATCCGTCCACTAGAAGCCAAGATCGAAGCTAGCTCTCCAGAAGGGGGGACGTCAGCGAAAATTTTTCTCTCCGATTGCGTTCAAATTCACCATACCGATGCAGAATTTCACGCTGAATCCGAATCTGGCCTCCGTTTTCACATCCGAGCACTCCTTCCACTCGACACAGTCCATTTTACAACCCAACAGTCAGCAGATTGCACGAAAAACATCACACACTATAGCCTCAAGACAAATCCTGGCGGTCGCCCAAGACCACCACGACACTCTGGCGTTCCAGAGGGGTGAGGAGTCAGACTCGAAGCACCACGGCGGCCGACCACGACACTCTGCCGTTCCAGAGGGGGGGGGCGCGCCGGTCGGGTGTTCGCCGTTTTCTTACTACTTAAGTGATCAAAGTGCCAGACTTACTAAGTTTGGTTGGAATTTTTATTTTGCAAAATCAGAAATGTAGTAATGCGCACAATAGAGTTTGCATCAACATGTATCCTGCGCAAGAGATATAGACTGCATGAGTCCCCCTAATCAAATAGATTATTGAGAATCTGGCTCATTTCAGTCAATGGACATCTAGAATAGGCCTTCTACCAGATGTCTGATGTATCAGAATCTAGCTGTCCATTGTTTCAGTCTTAAGACTGCCATGTGGCTTGATGAGCATGTGGCTTTCCACGTAGGTTAAAGCAACATGCTAGAAGATCTAGTCTACTCCTTAAATTATCAAAACTTAAACAGAGGAAAATGTGAGTCTGCCGATCAGCGAATTGAAAGCTAATTGATCTCTAATCTTTATGCACTCAAAGTATTGAAATACACTGGTCTACCCGGTAATATGAGGCCGGCTTGTGCAGTCAGTTTTCTTGGGATTGAAAAAATTTCCCTTGCGTTTACATGAGCATCATGTACAACCAAATAGCCATCCCACAATCAAAAATAAAATGTAGCTTATAAAAAAGAGAAAGTTATGATTAGGAAAATATCATTTCATATTCCCAAGAAAATAAGGAGATTTCCTCAGAGAAAGTAAAACCCTTGACATGATTTCTTTTATTCCGTCTCCTATATGCCGTCGAAGTTACGGTCGGCATCCCAATATGTTTGGCATTTGCAGAAACTCGAACATCGCTCGATTTCACATACATCAAACGGGCCTGCTTGCCTCTTTGCAAAAAGTATCACGATGCTAGAGGATTTAAAAATATGTGTTCTAATTGTAGACGGCCGATTTATCATTGATCCGATCTAATCACCTTTAACGCTGGCTGACTTAGCTTGGCGATATGCCCATGAATGGTACGTGAGCCTCTTGGCTTCGCATACAAATACATCGTTTAAGGAGACGATACATACAGGTTTTGCTGATCATTGACAAAAAAGGAGATTATTTAATTTTGGGTCACGCACGATGTGCCGCGCTCATGGTGCTCCCGTCGGACTCGTTCCCCACTCTGACGTTTTTGATGGCGATCCGTAATTATGTCCCTGTTGACGTCAGAAAAAAATTGATTCATCATTCCTAAATGAGCTGTGGCTTTTCCATCCATAAAGGAAATATCATCTGATTGTTTATACATCTTTTCCATTTCTTTTTTTTATACACTCGAAAGAAGTTTAAGGGTAAAAATTTACTTTTGCACGTGAAAGATATTTTTTCCACTGAAATTATAAGAGGAACTAGATTTTGTAAAAGAAAAGAGCCACGAGTTTCTTCGAAATCATATCTAAGAAAATCACAAAGAAATATATAAATACACCGAGATCTTTCGTCTGGTCTTTTCAAGATGGACCCAGATACTAAAGTGAACGAACGACAAAGTTGAAAACTGATGACAAGTGAGTAGGGGAGGCGGAACTAATTTGGACACAAGGGGTTTTCACACTTATTTTTTACAAAAAGTAATTCTTTTCGTCCCGGAACAACTACAGGGCAAGAAGAGCGTATCAGCCAACTTTCCAAAAGATGTGGATGTTCCATCAGGATCCAGTAGAAAATATTTAGAAGCGGTTTTTTAAAAAGTGTCAAAATACCCATTTAGTCCCAGGCCACGGGGTAATATGGGCACTGACTTGGGGCTGTATGGGTTTTGTATATTTTGACTTATTAAATGATGCTTCAACGGTTTTGTCTTCTCCCATATAATATTGGTTCATCAAGATAAAAAATCAAAATGGACCATGACCGTATCAGCTGCACATTGATCGCTAAACAAGGTTTCTTCTACATAACCTGAAAAGCATGAATCCTCATTTAATTCGATTTTTCACTTATCACAAAATAACAAACGTTGAATGAAGCGTCTTTTCATTCAAGTCACATCATTCATGTGCCCAATTCTTATACGGTATTTGGCGCAAGGGTCAATCACCGTTACTAATTGTCAATCGCCACTGATAACATGCATATACAAGATTACAAACAACACATGGTAAACTCTTTCTTGAAGCTGATTAATAATCAACTATAGCAGATAGGAAAAGTAGTTAATAATGTGAACGCAAAAAGTGAGGATTTAAACGAGGATGCGAACATGGCGTTCCAAACATGTAAATATGAACATTTGAATTCGAACCGCGTTCCGATCATGTGAATAGGAACCGCGTTCCGATTGGGATTTGAATTGAGTTCATGTTTCGAGGTTCGGTACAATCAATTGCGTACTGGGGTTGTAACAGCCTGTTCAGAGATTGAATTAAAGTGAGTGAATTAGAACAGGGATGCGAACATTTATTTCGGAACTTGAATAGATAGTTGTTTGTTTTGAGACTGCTTGCTCAAATGCGACAATTGTGACTATGATGACAATTTTATTTATTTTCATAATGCGTTTACAGATTAGAAATTATGTTATGAATGTTCTATTATTTGCTAATCAGAATCCCATTTACAGAATTTGTGAAATAAAACAAGAGGTTTGCAATGTAAGTGTAATTAAGCATAAAAAATGAAAGAAATTAAGTCACGTCCCTCGGGGGACTCCGTTAACTTCAAGAAGTCCTCGACCCATTCGAGGAATGTTCCATTGTATGTGAACTCGTGTTCACACTCGTGTATAGGACACTTCGCCGACAGTCCTTTTCTCCTTTGGAGTGCTGTCACTGTTAGAGTCTTCCAGAGTTCCACCTTGCATCCGCAACACAAATCAACCTTCGTATCCAACGGTCCACCCATAATTACTTGGCTTTCATTGTGGTAACAGAACAGTTGTTTCTGGGCATTCATCATGAAATAGATTCGTAATAGATTCTTAATGTCTACTCAAGTCACGAGGATTAGAACTTGCTTAATTGGAACAATGACATCCTTATATATCCCTTTAGGGAAAATCGGAACCTCTCTGATTGGCTGTTGGGAATTCCTTTGTTTAAAAAGTATATAAGTCCTAGCTGTGTACCAATTCTCATCAAAGGTTCTAATCCTCAAGTACCATATTAAAAGTTATCTCTTATAATTACGCTAACCATGCATAGTATCACTACACCTCCCGCTTCTCCACCTCAAGTTGAAAGGATCGAATCGGAACAGGTATTCGGAACAGGACCCGTAACTCCTCCGGAGTCATCCGAAGATGAGGATTGCATGGTACAGAGTAGTGTGATCGAAACACCGGTGGAGGCCATGAGAAAGGTGAAGACACGCTGTGGAAGAGATGTTCGGAATGCGCCCAGGAGGATCCACACGAAGCGAATATGTGTGCGAATGGAACCCGATGAAAAAAAACTCACAACTGCGCTTGAGTTCAGCATTATAGATCCACCAACGCCACGCCGCTGCCCCGGTGCCCCCAAGAAGGCAAGAGTGTGTGTTCGTGTTGACTTAAAAAAATTCATTCCTTTTCCCAATATCAACAACACGTAAATTTTTATCTTAAATATGACTATACATAAATGAACAATCTTGTTTTGTAATTTCATAAATTGAATTCCTGTTAAGGTTCGAATGGGAACTGGGGATATATTCATCTCTGAAAGTTATCAACAAGTATTTCTGTGTTTAATGTTTCTAAGTCTAATATTTCAAATGCTTGTACCACTTCAGGATGATATCATAAACATTGCATACAATACATCATTGGTTAGAGAATTAAAAGAGCTTTCGAATGATATAAGGCATGTACCCATTCGATGAAAAAATCTCTGTTGTATGCAAGCGTATGCACGAAGTAAATTAATGATTTCAAATTTCAAAGTTTCTCAACTAAATTCTATCTATCTTCCAAAGGTTGCTGGCTGGCTGGCTGGATTACCCGACCCCGTCCCGCGGATAGGGGCGTGGCGGAACGCCACGGAGACCGAGGAGGCGGGCAACCCCCCATGGGCGATGCCAAAGATCAAAAACAGAGCCCGAGGACCCGAAGATAGCCGCTCGGGTAGAAGAGAGGGAGGGACAAGAGCACAGTAAGTGGGGTACATCGTGGTTTACACCACAAACAGGGCAGTCAGGAGAAGTGGACCTGCCAATCCTGTGAAGATAGGAGTTGAGAAGAAGGCTGTGGCCGTTGCAACGAAGACGTGAGAGCTCACAACGGACAGCGCGAGGGAGGGACAGCTCCTCAGTTGCTACGCTAGGGACTTGTGAAGAAATCAAAGACGAACGAACGGAAGTCCTCCAGGAGTTGAACAGGGAATGACGAATGAAGGACTTCAGAGAAGAGACACTGAGGAGCTGCAGAGGGGAGAGAAGTGCCAGTTTTGGCAAGCGCATCTGCAGTATCATTGCCACTAATGTTCGAGTGACCAGGAAGCCACTGCAATGACACTGAGATCGAGGAAGAGCAGAGGGACGACAAAGAGGACCAGACAGAGTGGACAGACCTGGACAAGAGGGGCGACGGGGGTGAAGAGAGCACGGTCAGAGCCGAGAGAGAGTCGGACAAGAGAAGAAGAGAGGAAAAGAGACATGAGGAGTGATGGGAAACGGACCAAGAGAGAGCATACTGGATTGCAACCATTTCAGCTGTGAAGCTTGAACAGTGCGCACCAGCATGAAAGGAAAGAGAGAAAGTGGAAGAGCATGAAGAACAGTTTATGAAAACACCCGAGCCACCTGGTCCAAGTCGTCCAATAACGGAGCCGTCAGTCCAGATGGTCAGGTCAGCAACGGGGAGGGAGGAAAGGTGGTCTCGGACCAAAGCGGTGCGAAGAGGGACTGGGTCGGAACGGGAGCAGGGGAGGACAGGGCTAGGGACACGGAGAACAGAGGAGGGGACCACGGGGGGAAGGGAGGGCAGGAGACCAGGGGCTCACGCGGAGAAGAAACAGGTGGAGAAAGTGGATGAGAAGTACAGAAGAAGCGCCACGAAGAGGAACGGACGCGCTTGGGGACAGAAAGGGTCGCTAGAGAGGACAAGGGAAACGAGGGTGGGAGGCGAAGAGCGCGCTCATAAGAGTAGAGCGACTGAGCGGTGAGGGTCACGGAGAGGGGAGGAAGTCCAGCTTCCAACAAAAGAAGAGGAATAGGAGTGGTCAAACAGCAGCCAGTGATCGCACGGCACGCGGAGCGGTGGGTAGCTTCTAGGTGTTGAAGATGTTTAGCGTAAATGAAGGGGAACCAACCAGGGGAAGCATAAGTGAGGACGGGGAGAAGAAAGGTCTTGTAGAGAGAAGCAAGGGACTCTTTGGAAGGGCCCCAAGAAGCGGATGAAACAGCCCTGAGAGATCTTAAACGAGGGAAAAGAGTGGATCTCAGGGCAGAGCTATGGGGGAAGAAGGAAAGTGTTCGGTCTAAAGTTACTCCGAGGAACTTGGGGGAAGCGTTGAACGAGAGGGGGCGGCCCAAAAGAGACAGGGAGGGCTGAACGGAAGCTTCACGGGTGGCGGTGCTGAAGAAGGAGACTTCGCATTTAGCGGGATTTAGAGGAAGCTGCCACTTTAAAGACCAAGCCTCGAGCTCAGACAGAGCTTCTTGGACGGCGGCAGTGGCAAGGTGAATGTGAGGAGAAGACGCCCAAATAGCAAGATCGTCTGCATAAAGTGAAAAGCGGACTGAGGGAGGGAGCACGGAAGAAACGTCGTTAATGAAGAGGTTGAAGAGGACTGGGCCGAGCACTGACCCTTGAGGGACGAACTTGGAAAGAGTTACTGGAAGAGTTTCGAAAGGCCACTTGTGCACGACGGTCCGATAAGAAAGACTGGGTCCAGCGAACAAAGCAAGGAGGCAGGCCAGAGGCCAGAAGCTTGTGGTAGAGGGCTGAATGCCAGACCGAGTCGAAGGCACGAGAGAAATCAACGGTGGCTAACACAGTCCTTGCACAAGGCTTGGAGTTGTGAAAGCCATCGGAGATTGACTGGGTAAGAAGAACTATCTGGTCAGTGGTAGAACGGCCTGGGCGAAAACCGGCCTGAAGAGGGGTCAGAAGATCCTTAGATTCGAGGAGAAAAGACAGACGGGCTAGCACGAGACGCTCAAAGAGTTTCGAGATACAAGATGTAAGGCAGATAGGACGAAACGAAGACGGAGCGTCTGTGGGTTTGCCAGATTTGTGCACCGGGTAGATGGTGGAAGATTTCCAGGCGGAGGGAAAGGAGTGGGTGGACCAAGAGAGGTTGAAGATAAACAAAAGAAAAGCAAGGGCAGAAGGAGGAAGATTTTGGAGGAGAGGGTACGAGACGTGGTCAGGACCGGCTGCAGTCGACGAGGAGAGAGAACTAATAGCTGTGGTGAGCTCCGACAGGCTAAAAGGAGAGCAAAAGGATGGGCAGGTACAGGTAGAGGAGCGGAGCTCACGAAGGAAGCGGCGGTTTTCAGGACGGCGATTAGAAGGGATCTAGAGAAGTGGCTCTTGAGAAAAGAAGCGTAACGGGTGGCTGTAGCCTTAGCAGAGCTACACCCGGGAAAGGTTGGATCAGAACTGGAGGATTTGGGAGTACCAGCTACTGAGCGGAGGAGGGAGAAGACCTTACGGGGGTTGGAGGAAGGGCGAAGATTGGACGCTGTCCGTTGCCAAGCATCAGCTTTCGCTTTAGCAATGGCTCTGGAGGCGGAACGGGATGCAGAAACATAAGCCTGACGATCCGCTTCACTTCGATGGGCCCGTCTGAATGCCTTGCGGCGAGCATGGACGAGCTGATCTAGTTCCGCGGACCACCAAGCTTTCGGGGACTGGCGGGTACGACCGAAAGGAATTGAAGATTTTGCCGCTTCGAGGATGATAGAGGAGAAAGAAGCAGCGGCTTTAGTAAGAGTAAGAGAAGAGTACGAGTCAGAGTCGGGACAATGAGAAGTTACATGAGTCCTGTAGTCATCCCAGCGAGCCTTTTTAAAGTTGTAAGAGGGTTTGCGCTCGTTGGGAGAATAGTGTGGGGAGAGAGGAATCTTAATAGAGATGGGGAGGTGGTCAGATCCAAGATCAGGAAGGACGGACCAGCCACATCCAGGAGCAAGAGACGAAGGTACCAGACTGAGGTCTGGGGAGGTACGCTATCCAGAAGACTGCTGCAAGAGAGTGGGAGTATCAGGGTCATTAAGTGATTCAAGATCTGAAGCGAGAAGCCAGGAGTAGATTTCGGAGCCGAGAGAGTTAGGATGGCCCCGAGAATCCCAGGAGGGGTGGTGTGCATTAAGATCCCCAAAGATGAAGGTGGACGGGGAAGAGGGGAATGAGGAAGGAGAGAAGGTACGGCGCGAGCGGGCCTCGGTAGGGGTGGAGCTAGCTGGGGGGACGTAGGCATTAAGTAAAGAGATAGTGTTGGAGCGGAGGTGTACGTGAATGCCAAGGAAGCTACAATGAGAATTAGACGAAGCGAGCGAGGGGATGGACCAAGGAGAATGTGCAAGACCATCCCGGACCAGAGTCATCACGCCTCCACCACTGTCGCGGCGGGGCTGAATCGTCCGATCCTGGCGGTAGCACTTATATCCAGGAATACGAAAAGTAGTGGATGGGAGAAGTTTCGTTTCCTGGATAAGAATGATGTCGTAAGGATTTGAAGATAGAAAGTGAGTGAGCTCCAAGCGGCGGGCCCACACTCCGTTTGCGTTCCACTGAAGGATCTTGAGCTCGTTGGTTGAAGATCGGGCGGAAGAGCGAATAGGACGGAGGGGTCTTACGGGTGAAGGTGGGCTGGGCGAGGGAGGACATGGCAAAGAAAAGGCTGAGGAAGGGTAAGGAGCGGGAGGAGGAGGTGGGGGAGGCAAGACAGAGGAGGAGACGGGGGGAGGGCAGACGCAGGGAGACGTGACAGAACAACCCGAGGCTGCATGGAAGAGGGAGCAGCAGTCACGGGGATAGGGCTCGGAGCGGCGGGGAAGGAGAGGACGGAAGGTGGAGACGGGACAAAACAACACGAGGCTGCATGGAAGAAAGAACAGCAGTCACGGCGGCAGGGCTGGGAGCGGGCGGGGAAGGAGTGGGCGGAAGGTGGAGACGGGAGAGGACGACACGAGGCTGCAGGGACGAGAGAGAGGCAGCCGAGGGGGTGGAGACAGGCACAGGGGGTGCGGGGCGACGGGAGGGAGGAGGCCGGCCAGCGGCGACTGAGGACGAGCGGTTGGGAGGAGAGGGGAGGCGAGAGAGGACAACGCGGGGTTGCAAGGAAGAGGCCAAAGGGGCCGAGGATTGGACGGAAACGGTGGATTGGGCGCGGGAGAGGGAGGGAGAACGGTCTGAGGTAGAAACAGTTTGGGATGGAGAAGGAAAACGAAAGTATGTAGGAGAGCAGGTGGGACAGACCCATTGGTGACGCCTGGGGAGGGCGTTGAAGGCCCGGGAGGTAAGAGAGGAACAGCGAAGATGAATCCAAAGTTTACATGCCGAGCACTGAGCAGAACGGCCGGTGTAGCCAACGCTTCTCTGACAGACTCCGCATGGGTACCTAGGAGGGTGGCGAGGTGAAGGACCAGGATTGGGATGGATTCCTGCCATGAGGAGCAGGAGAAGAATGAGTAGACGAGAGAGAGGAGATGAAAGAAAGTGTCCGTAAAGATATATACAGAAGAAGACAGCTATTTCTCCACGACCAACGGAGAAATAGAGTGGCAAAAACCCGAAGGAGGCAGCGCGCCAACAGACGGCCACTCGGGAAAGTGTCCCCCATTTCGACCCGATCCGAGGAACGGGGCGGGTAGCACCACAAGGAGGCGGAAGGACATTGGTACCCACGAGTCATTCCAGGACTCTTTCAAAGGTCTATAGCTGCTCTGGATGGTGTCATGCATCTTGCATACAATACATCGTTGGGAAGAAAATGAAAAGAGCTTTCGAATGATGTACGGTATGTACTGATTTGATGAAAAAATCCCTGTTGTATGCAACTGTATGCATTGTGTGCAACAAGAAAAAATTCTAAGTTTCTATCATAAAATGACCAAGTTTTTAAGTTTCTAAGAATTTTCAAAGTCAAAGTTTGAATCTCAAAATCAGTAATATACATAACTGTTTGATCACTGACCTTTGACCTTCATACACTTCATACACTCCGGGGGGACCTCAAAATTTCTCGGGCGCTTCGTGCCCTCGAAATTTTTCGGATTATAGGGTAAATAGATTTTTGGGTGAGCTTCGCGCACTCGAAAATTTGTTTGCCCGTGGGTTCCGGGTGCCATAGCTACCGTTTTTCTTTATTTCCTAACCCTAACCCTAACCTATTATTTGAATTTTGGCGCGAATTAAAAATTTCAAAATTTGGCGCGATATTTGAAATTTAGATGTCACAGATTTTAATATTTCCCCCAAGAGTTTCAAGCCAATATTTTGGCGCGAAAATTAAACTTTTGAAATTGACATACAATTCAGATATATTAAAATATTGTCTTCAGACATGTTGCCATATATATATTTACAAATTGAATAATCTATTTGTATGTAATAATGTTCAAACTCTCTGAATTCATTTGAATTAACTTGCTTGTGTTCATAATAGATACATATTAGTAGATTTTATATTATTTATAAGAGTCATATACATAGCATTTGATTGCCATTCAATTCTAATGGATAAAATGAACCAGCTGATTATTATTTTGTTTAAAATTGTCAAGTTTGTTTTGCTGTACCAAACTGATGACATGATGTCATCAAGTCTGTTCATGGTTCCTTTGTTAAATTCATATGTAAACAACTTGTAGAGCTCCGTTCATCACTCAGTTTTGAATGATTTGGTGTGCATATCAGACCTCGTTCTCCGCTTCTCCGTTTCGTCGATTTACAATTATATTTCTGAAGTGAGTTTCATCATCTAGTATTTACTACTTTCTAAGTTTGGGAAATAGGTACATTACTAACTTCTTATAACCAAATATTTTAAAATACATAGTTGGATTTTAGGATAGGAAACAACACTATGTTATATCATTAATCACAAATCTTTACTTCGCTTTTATTAAAGCATATGCAATACACACGAATCAAGCGATCTTGATTGATGTAGTGTTTGAATTTAAATAAACATCGCAAGATTTCGTTTCTAAATAATAAAACACTTACACATAAATTTTAATTTCAATCAGCTGTTCTTCTAATTAAAATACTTTTATTCAATCTCTACACTTTCGTTTTTTCGAAAAGTCAGTTTCGTTTCAATGTTTTTTTCGAAATTAAATAACATTTACTCAGCTGATTCCAAACTTGATGTTTCTATATGAAAAACACCTCTTAAAAATTGATTTAACGTTTCGAATCTCGGTTTCTGTCTCATCTTAATATTTTTCTAATTGAGATTATTAAACTTTTCAATTTTATTTTTTTAAGTTTGGAAAATAGATTCATAAATGAGTTCTAATCTACAGAGAGATAAGAATATAACAAACGATTATTTCCTTTGTAGAAATGGTTCGAACGTCAAGCATCTCCCGACAGAGACTTATTTTTCATTATTGCAGTACTTGCAATTTGCCGGTTCGCCACGCTAGCAAAAGCAGTCATAAGGATTGCTCTTTTAAGGAGGATGGTCGTGTCTGTATTGCCTTACATGTAAGACATATCTAAAGAGCACTGAGAAGGCGAACAGTGAGGAAGATAAGGCGTTTATTCAAGCCCATACTGCTTGCGCACTTGGAAATGGACGCAAAGGTATCAATCTGACCTCGACCGCAGAGAAGCGGAAATTGGAAAGATTGTTTGCCAAGGAGGACAGGCCGGCGACAGGGGTTTTAAGCCAATGTGATGAGGTCGCGAAAACTTCTAAACCTCCAAAAAAGGCGCGATCCATCAAAGTAAAGTCGCGAAAATTCATTGATAGTGACACGTCACTATCTGATTATGAAGTGAGTACTGTTAAATGCTTATTTTGAATTATGCTTTTGAATGAAACAATGATGAATGGCACCTATGAAGCTAGTGCAAGTATGCATGTAGTAAACATATTTTCTTAACATTTCAGAGTTCAGAACCTCCAACGAAGAGTGCCAAGGTAGTTTTAAAGAAATTGCCTGCAGCAAGAGATGTATTTTACAGTCAAAATGTTTATGATTTTAAATATGTTTTACTACTAACTCTTTCTTTCAGCATTTCAACAGTCTGCCACCTGTTCCGAAATTGACTATGGTGGAGAAAGTAAATCCCCATCCCGTAAGTATTATTTACAAGGTCTATACCTGCATAACTAGAAATTTCAAAACATTGTTAACTTTTCAGCTGTTCCAAAGTCTGCCCCCTATTCCCAAGTTGAGAACGGTGGAAAATAATGGATGTCAGAGACCTGTAAGTATGATTGTTGCAGTCTACACTCACGCAAATCTATCATGTCTTAATAATCACTCTCTAATCATTTTGTCTTTATTCCTATTGCAGGCAATCGATTTCTAATCTGAATTCGATTTAGGCCTACATGTAGCTGAATAATACATCAAGGCAGTTGATATGAATAAAGGATGTGTAAAATGAATTTTGAAGAAAACAAGCAAGATGTTCGCACCAGACAAATTGCTTTTATTGCAGTTTTATGAAGTTCAGTGCTTCAATTTTACCTTTTATCAACATATTCAAAATTTGCTACTTTTTAGGAGTGGTAGGACGCGATGGCGTATATAGACTATATATATATGCCACCTTCGGAATCCATCCGGAATGGCTCGTATCCATTCTATACGTACAAGTGTTCATGTTTCGTGCTGTTACAAGCTATATTTGTTGATATAATTCGAAATATACAAAGAAATCCCAGCCGCGTTTAATGGGTTAATCCAAATGGCACGACTGTAGATGTAGTATACCATAATATTAGAATCGCAGCCACCTGTGCGCTACTCAAATCCTTCCGCATGCTCAATGGCTAAACTAATGACATTTTTAAGAGCCTAGCCATAGCTTCCTGTAATTTCGAAAGCGTTTTGATGAACTAAAACACATCATGATCCACAAAATTTATTCTTTAACGTCAACAGAGAAAGTACCTGAATGTCAACAGAGACGACTAAAACATTTGACAATCTCACAATTATGCAAAGTACTGCGAAGAAACATTTAAAAGATCATAGATATACATTGTCGTTAGGATAAGAAAACAATGAAATAAATGGTGAAATGTCATATAAACGTCACGACAAGTTTTGTGCAGAGCATTTGCCAATTCCCAGCTGGACTTTCGGATGGAGCCTCGGTCCTTTGATCGAAATATTGCCGCAAACAATTCAACTATTGACTTCTTCAATATGCCATGGTAGTTGGTGCCCCAGGTGGAGCTAATCGACAAACAACATCAATGCCCTTGTACAACAAGTTCTTGATAACCTGTGGGCATTGCGGTTTGCTTCCCAAGTGATGCAAGGAAATTCGAATTTCGTAGAAGGTAGTTCTGAAAGAAATGCATGGAATTGGCAAATTTGAGAAGCAGTCAAAGGTGAGCAACTAATAAAAGAAATGCACACACTACAGATAGGCATCTTCGTGACAAAGTTTTTTATCTAACTATTCGACTCACAGTTACTTACAGACTCATCAATAATGTTTAGTAAAATTAGAAGCAACATGTATTTTGACCACTTGGCATGACCACCGTAATCAATGTCTCTTAATAATTAATCAACAATTATTGTGCGATCAATTAATATGAAATGTCCTGTAAAAATGATTATGTGCTGCTTTATTTTGCATATTTTTGCAGACACTTATCAGAATATATATTTTATTCCGCACCACATGAGCATTCCCGTTCAAGGCAGTCATCAGCAACTTCCATCGTTGATCTTATTTCGTCATTTAGTTTCCTCTCTTTTATCTGAACTTCAAGCATCAATCTTGACACACTCATTTCGGCAGTATGCATGCGTCTAATAGATTCGGTCTTTGGTGCCCAGGCCAGTGTTTATACGCCCGAATTCCAAAAAAAAGAAAGCTGAGCGAAAAAATAAAGCTGCAAATTGCTACTTCAAACGAATTCAAATTCACATTCCCCTGACATACATGATGCAAAATTAGAAGTTAAAATATAAAAAACGTATTTTCCTTCATTCGTGTATAGGCCAACAATATTTCGAAATTTTTCTGTCTCAGTCATCACTCCGGTCGCTCAAATTGGTGGCTTGAATTCCAGCAATTCAGAAACGCCAACAAAGCACAACATCTGAAAGAAAATCGTATCACGACATAAAATTGATCTTAGATACATACATAATTTCTATGCAAATATCAATCCATGTGCAATTTTGTGCATGCCTATAAAAACAGTTGAGGCTATTAATAAAGATACCGGTGCAACCATCACGAGAAATTTATCACACTAATTAATGCCAGTAGTAATCCAGCGTTGCTACTGAGCCTCGAGCCTCAGTCCGCGCAGAGCCATGTCATCCGCGCAGGCTCACTTAACAGTTAACCAGGAACCCCTACACGCACTTTTGATAAAAACGAATATGGTTGTGATCCTGGGGGTTGAATCTGACTTTCTTTCTGAGAGAATTTCTCTCTGATATCAATACCGATCGAGCTTACGCAACGTGTAATGATGGCAAGAAATCTTAAAATCAAACTTATCTTCCCAATAATAAGTGGTATAGGCCTATATAACTGCTGTTACTAATGGGCCACCAATGTATTAATGACCTTGTCCGCTTACCCATACTATACACATGTGTTACATTTGACTGATAATAATAACAAAGAGTTATTGCAAAAAACAAACTATATGCTAACTTTGGAAGTCTCATGTTGGTACAAACAACCACACAAAAACTTATGCAATATAAATGTAGCCTACTTGCTGTCTTGCTACCATATATACTCGTAATTTGACATCAGAACGTGAAAACAATAACACAAAAACAAGGCTACCTGGAAATATCGAGTTGATTTTCGTTACAATTGGTCGGTATTGATGAATGTTGGATGAATAAAGCTCAGCTTGCATTAGATGGATTACTTAAAAAAGAAAATTAGCTTATTTACGTGTACATTAGCTTACACGTATACATGTAGGCTACAGCAATAATCTCATCACGAAAATCAACTCATATTTCCTGCTCAGATACAGCATTACACTGAAACTATTTGGGCTTTTTGGAGATTGCTGATGCTTCAGCCATGAGCTTCTGAGCTTCTGCAAGGTAGTCCTCGGCTAGTTTCCTTTTCTTTGATGCTAGCTCTTCAGCTGCCTTCTGTTCTTCTTCTTTTCGTTTCAAGGCTTCCTTCCTTGCTCTTTCTTGCGAAATTTCCAGCTCTTTCTGCACTTGCTTTGCCTTCTCATTTTCTTTCCGCTGTCGTAAATCGGCTTCATATGCCGCTTTCGCATTTCTGCACTTCACACGTAAATCTTGGCAGATCTCAAAAGTGTCACTGGTGATTCCACGAGAAATCAAGTAAGACTTCACTGATATCAGTCCATTTAACGATGTGTCTTGAAGACGATTCCTGTCTTCTGTCACAATGCGCTTCAACCAACTCATGAGTCTCTCTGTATCGGCATTGCCATGTGGAAGTATCAAAGCCCGATGTGCAACTTTACGTAATATTGTGTGGCTTGATCAGATCCAAAATTCCGGAATGTTCACTTCTTCCTTCGTTTGCTCTGACAAGTAGAGCCTCCATTCGAGCCGAAGTCTGTCAGAATCACAGGAGACGCCAAGTTTCTTTGCTGCGTATACGATGTCCTCCTCACTCACGCCATTCTTCCTAGAAGGGTCAATGAATTGAACGTCTCGGATCAGGCGTCGAGTAAATGGCAGATAATGAACGAATGCCTTAACCAATTCACCGAAAAAGCTTCGAACACGTTCATAGAACAACGCAACTTGTGTGGCTGTCAAGTGATCGTTTCTCAATTTCTGTCTTGTGTTTCGACCAATCAAAAGCTCGTGATCAGGCAGTTGTTTCTTTCGTGGAATATCATCGATCTGTTTCAGATCTTTCAGATCATCGACGTGTTGTTGCTTTACAAAGCATGACAAAGCAAGGGATATCAAATCAATGATCCTTCCATACAGAAGATGGATGACTGAGTCCGATTTCTGGAACAGAATTTCAAATTCCTTCAACGGCTGGAATGCGAACAGGAGGAAATGAAGATAAATGATTGTATCATGGGAATTCAATGTGATCACGATGTCCTGAACTCTCTTTCTCCTCTTTTCGGTTGCGGGCAATTGATCAAAGAATGATTTCAGAGCATCATACAATTGCACGAGTCGAGAAACAACATCATAGATCTGTAGCCATCTGGATGAAATATGCCGCAAAAATTTCAGAGGTTCCATATCCAGCAGCTTTTGGAACTCTTCGAAAGCCTTCGCGGATTTCCAGTTCCTCAAATAAAAGAACAAGTCTTCGAGGAATTCTTCTATGTGGGATATATCAAGTTTTTCCACAGCCTTGCACGCAGAATTGTGCACATGGTGCAAACAGCATCCTCCGATATCCAGAATGTTAGGGACCTCTCTCTTTAGCTTTGCGATAACACCGCCTTTCTCCCCACGCATTACTTTTGCACTGTCCGACATAACACCAAGACAATTTTCCAAGGGAATATTCCTGGACCTCAATTGTGATTTTATTACGTTCGCGAGGTCTTGGGCTGCTGCTGTGGACAGCTCTTCCATACCCAGGAAATCAGTGCGCGGTTGCCCATCCGATATGTACCTTACAAGAATGACCAGCCATTTTCTTGTATATCTGAAAGATCCATCATCTATCATCAGGCAGAAAGGAGCACTTCTCAACCGAGGACTTATTACATCATCTTTGATCCATGCCCCAATGCCGAATGCAGTCACGTACATGGTCTTCATCCTTTTGCATTGCATTTTCTCGGCAATTTTGCTATCAGGAAACATCTTTTTCAAAGTGTCACAATTGCAGAATCACTGAATCAGTATGACAAGTCATGTTCGGCCGTAAGTAGATACCAACGAATTTTACTGTCAGAAATGTCATCCGATATATCAACTGCAGGAGTTTTTTGAACTAAGAAATCCTTCAGCGGTCGGGATTGCCGAATGCCTGCAGCATTTCACTTATGTTTTTCGGTGTTTCCATGTTCTTTCATTCTTGTAACACCTCCACTTTTGACATTTACTGTTTCACGACAGATTTTGCAATACACTTTTTCGTCACTTGTCTTAGATTTTTCTGCCCATGTACTCATTAGTTCTCCAGCGTAATCCTTTTCTGATAGCCAATTGGCAACAAACACTGTCCAGCGACTTACTTTCGGTGGAGTCATACATACCTGTTGGACATAGTTTGAGTATACGGTATGTAGGAACATGCTAATTTTAATAGAACATATGCAATTACAAAAACCAACGCTCTTCCAACGTTTACAACTACAAAAACCAAGTTAATTTTTTAATCTCTCATCCGCGCAGAATCATGATATTTTACAAGATCTCCGCGCACGCGCAGCTCAACCCCCTCATCCGCGCAGCTGCGCGGAACCGCGCAGCAGTAGCAACGCTGTAATCTCAAATAGCAAAAAATGCAAAAAATCTCGATATTGGAAAAATAAAGCTGAAACACCAAAATTAAGAAATAAAGAAAGCTAAAGCTGAAAAAACAGCTCGGCTGTAAAAACAGCAGGCGTATAAACACTGGCCCAGGCTTCGATACCATAAGTTATTGCAGGTCTCACACATGCTTTGAAAAGATCTCCTTTTGTTCTATTGTATATTCCCTTGGTGCACAGAATTGCTGACAGCTCCCTGAATTTATGCTGTCCGACCCCAGTACGCGTTGTTCTAGCAGGTGTTGATCCTCCTTCTGTTGATATCATTTCGCCCAGGCAGCAGAATTGGGGCATTAGTTGGATGCTGTCACCAGTCAGCACAACTTCATTACCAGAGACATTGATGTCGTTGTATCCCACTTCCGCACAGACTCCACATTTGAAACTAGTTTCTTGTTCTTTAGGTTGCTCTTTATTTTCGAACAAATTTGATGTACTCATTTTTTGCATGAGTTGCATTTGATGAAATTGCTCTCCACTGTCTTCCCGCAGCTTGCACATGGATCAACTCCAGCGCTCTTTGTTGTCTTTTCACCAGAGACCTGCTGCTTTAAAAATTAGATACTGATTTGCTCCTTATTTCAGACATGTAAATTTACTAGTGGAAAGATGCATCTTCAGACCTGAACGACTCTAGCACTCTTAAGTCAATCTTTGCCCAAATTACGGTAAATGTGGAATTTTCGAAGGATGGGAAATATCATGTCGCGGATAATCGAAAAATTGCAAAAATCGTAGTTCATATCACAGTTTATATCATGCCAGCATCTCACTGCCACAGGATTATTTATCTCCGCTGACTTTGGGACGATTTTCGAATTCTGTATAATACATGCAGTATGACAAGTTCAATGAAGAACCAGGATCACCTGCATCAATACACGTTGAATAGGGACAATTCACTCAGAATTCGAAATTTTTTTTTGCGATGTACGATGCTGTTTATTTAGGAAAACATGTTTTTATAATCTCTTCAATTGATGACATTTGATCGATGATTTATTTTCCACATATAAATTTAGAAAAGAAGATATTGAAAAGAATTAGTGGTCATCGTCAGATCGATAACTCTTTGGAAAATATTCTGTAATATTACATAGGGCCTATATAATTCGATTATTTCAAGGTAGGAGGCGCAACTTCGGAAATCATCAGTTCATGACTATTAAATCACAGATTTCAAAAATACATGTGCATATTCGTATTTTCTTTTGCGCGGTAAGAATACCAGAAAATGGTTAGTGGCAATTTATAATTCAATTGCTCTTCTACAAAGGCTTACCTGCTATATCTATTGCGCATCGAGCAGTATCGAAGTGTCAAGAATTTGTAATAGATAAATGGAATGAAGATGCTGATTCTTCCAGTAAAGACCATGAAGACCACGATTGGCATCAACATGATTTCACTCATAGCGATGAAACGAAATATCGTTCTCTGATTTTGTTCCAACTTTTCCACTAATCGATTCAATAATCCTGGTCCAGTTCGACCATTTACCTGAAATTTTAGAAAAACACATCGATTTCTAAAGGTTGGCTATTTCTGTCATGAGACTTAAAACACTGCTCCGCATCATAAAAAGGATGCATCTCATTAACAAAAATTAAATCATAGGGAGTTCTACGATATTTCAATGGTTCAAGCATTTACAAAAGGGCCTGATGACAATCGAATTGTATTGAACCTAGTGGACAAATCTTGGGGCATCATCAATAAAATGAGGACTTCATTCTAGTTTGCATTAGCGATCCTTCTGGAAACCGGCTGTGATTCAAAAATGAAAGGTTCGATTTCGGTTGTTTATTTGGTTGCTATTGACTAGGCTGTGAAGGCGGAGCCGGAGGCGGAGACGGAGCCGGAGCTTGAATTGCGAATAACCTGAGATACATAGCAAATCTTACACTAATTGCAACTGCGAAAAGCGAACGAGCTCCTTCACTATGTTTGCAGGGAAAGTGAGAAAGCATCTAAATGTGTATCTGAATGTTAATAAGACTAACGTCATGGCTTTCGGAACGAACGAAGTGCTATACATCAAGGAGAACGGCTTTTAGTTGAACATTGTGCCAAGTTTCAACTTTCCTGATGCTTTATTGTATCATGATGGGCGGGACGATGGAGACGGAAGAGGACGAATTGCGATGAGCTAGTCAAAAATGACGTCTCTGACAAATAATTGAAAAAGTCTTGTTACTTCTATTCTTCCCCTCTCCCACATTTCTGTTGCTGACACCAGGGAATGCTGCATCGTTAACGATCTTCTCTTGCTCCTAAGGGCAGTCTCACTACGCAAAAGCGATGAGTGTGTAAAATTCCTCTGATCTGACTTGTAGAACATTTACAGCCTCAGAATTAGACAACTACTAGTCATTTGCCTGTAGACAACTTTGCCTGTAGAAATTTCATGAATTTGGAAAAGTTGTAAAATGTGGGTGGAGGGGGAAAAGAATATACATACCAAAGTCTTTAATATGTCCCACGAAGAATCAGTTGGCTCAACATCCAAAGTTCTTGATTTTGCTATATGGCTTTAGAACATGAACCATGATTAAAGAATGTCGCCGGAAGCTGGAGCTCTTTCTGATGTGGCGGTGGCGCAGAGTAATATGCATCCCTTGGATTATCATAAAAGCGCCTAAGTTCTGAAGGAAGTTGGATGGCCACACTTTACTAGCGAAAATTAGCAAGCAGCAACTTTGCCACAAAACAGGAAGAGATTTGGCCAACTACTTGACCATATTATATAAGATGAAGGGAAAATGATGAACGCACGAATCAGGAGCAGAAGACGAAAAGGTCGATCAAAACTGATGTGAGAGATTGTAATGCACAATATCACCGTCATAAGTATCGTGAACGCGGTGCGGACGACTATGAATCGGACGATGGGCAACTCTTGTCAAACATGTCACCATGGACCGACCGGGCTGACAGACTGCGACCGGTGCATAGGCTATATAGAATACGCTGTCTTAACCGTGGGAAAACATTTTTATTACAACAAAGTTACATATTTTGCTTTCTATGTTTTATCTGATAATTCTGATATCATTCTCTGAAGCTGAAAACGAATTGAGCAACATGTGACTAAAAACACTTTGGATATTCACCTTTGTTTATATAGAAATATATATCAATAGTATCAATATTCTGATATCCATGTGAAACGCTATAATTTTTGCAATCACAGAATTAAAAGTTCATTGCAGCGATTCCATGATAACGCAGGAAGCTGCAACTCTCTGCGAATGAAAGATAATTTCAGAGAAAAATGCAAATAACTTACTCTCATTAGATTGCGGTACTGGTTTGACAGCTGAAGAAGCGCGAACATGAGAACTGGCAGCATTGCAACTGTTTTGAGATAGTTAAGGATTCAATTGATACGAATAAAAAGAAAAAAAATGACATGACTTAAAACCAGTTTAAGCAGATGAGGTGTATTATAATCGTACAAGCATTATCAATTCAATTTACTTTTACTTAGCTAAGAAACGTAATCAGGGAATCGGAGTCCTGGATTCTGTATAGACGCCGGCTACGAATCAATGCCTCTCAAATTGATAGGACTCCTGGTTATTATCATTCTCACTATCTCCTTCATTCATAACTTTTAACAATATCCACTAAAGAACAAATCATACATGTGAAATACTGTGTGGATCCGTATGTTCCCAATCATTGTGACGTACATTTAACAATTGGTCGGAGTAAGTGTTCTACTTTTGGATGATTTAAGACTGATTCACTTTTGTTCCGGAATATTGTATAATTTTCAGCATTTCTGATATCTGACCTCGATGTGATCTTCGATTCTGATGATAGAATGATAGTGGTCGCGGTAAGGACAGTCTCCTTTATTTCTTCATTGCTTGCGATTTGTATTACACTTTTGCTTGATATAATAAATCAGGTTAACTCAACGTTGCAAATGAAATGCACTTCTTACTAGGGTGTGCCGATTTGCTAATCATCCGATTGTTTTACTTAAAATCAGCTGAATTCGACGTTTTCGATACACCGAAAGTACCGATTAATAGCAAGTTAGTGACGATAAAGTACATCAAATAATTAGCAGGACATCCTGAATTTCCTATGCAAGCTGTTGTGGTGCTAGTCTGTTGTAGAGTTGATAAAATTTGAACCTTGACCAATTACTTTTGATTAGATTCTAGCAGGCTACTTTAAATATTATTCGTAAGAGAATACTGGTGACGGAAACATTCAGCAAAAAGGTTTTCCTTGACATGATTACTTTAAACAAATTCAAAATTAAATTCCAATCAAAATCACATCGATAATCAGCATCATAAAAAGTATTGAGACTCGGAAGAATTATCAGTAACAGATCAATTTTCCGACCAATCCTAACACTCCGAATGTTCCCACTATTGTTATTATGTCACAAGGATTTGAAGTGACTTGTCATAGACTCAAGTATGGGATTTTGCCTGGTAATGCTGATGTTCCGCACTGGGATTCGAACCCAGGTAGCACAATTATAGTAGTGAACAATCTATCACAGGGCTACCTACTTTAACAGCTCGCCAGCTACAAATCGAAAGATTGCATGTCTCACCCAATCAGAGGCGAGCTCATTAAATGGCTTAAGATTTCCAAGAATTTGGAGGTGAATGAAGAACACTGCTCAGTCCTTCCTCCAGTGGAAACCGGGCCCGAGTCTGAATTCTTGGAAGCACGACAGGGTCGCTTATTTTTAAGAAAACATTGACGTCCTCGCAAACTTAATACACCTTGATACATTACGTTGAATCACAATCGAGTATAATTTGGTAGGTCTACAATCATGTCTATCATGGCGAACGCTAATAATATTAGACGTTGATGGTTAGGATATGAGCTTCCACGACAAGCATGCACACTCTTCTACCTACGAATGATTCTATTAATCGATTTAAAGACTAGCGCAGAACACGAAGACTGTACAGAACAAGCTATGAAAAACGATTTCTAAGAGATATGATAATTTTTGAAGTATTTTAATAGTAGGAATTTTCTTTTGCGGACTCGAGTCATAACTGCGGTTTGAAAAGCAAGTGCTACTTGCGGCAGCATATTTCGATTTATGTACATGTATATCTATGCGTATTAACTCAACACTGACAATTGTGATTTGATCACCCGTCATCTAGTCAAAAAGGCATTCCACCCTCAACATCTACTACATATAATCTATGACAAAACTTCTTCGAGAAACTCACTAGACTATGGCACTCATTGTATATGCAGCGCATATTACAATGAAGGAGAATGAATCCGCTGATATGATTCGATGTTCTGACATTTTTGTAAGTAGAATTTTCATGAGTAAGTCATCGCTCCTTTTAATTAAAATAGTGCAATATGACAAATTGACAAAAATACCACTGAGATGTCTTACTCATCGGCTTTCAATGACAAGCTGTAGAAGGAAAGCTTATCTGTTGGAAATCTCATACGCAACACTCATTTTTGGGGCCAGTCCACGAAGGGACATGCCTGCAAAAAATGTAGTACATGCCTCATATCAAGCTTGATTAATGCACATATGGAAGTTTATGAGTTCAGCTTAAGAACCACGAAATTCGATGACTTTTCATGGGCCCAAAGACAATCGTAGTTATTGCACCGACGAACGGTGTGAAATTGACTCTATTTCAGATAGACTTTATCAAATTAATTTTTTATAAACCTTATTTAAACACACAGCAAAGACTTCGTTTCTTTACCATTGCGATTTTTGATTATCCGTTTTGAATATGGGGAAAGAAGATTTTTCAAGTCAAAACTTATCTGCAATTTTTCTAGGGCCAAACATCCTACATATTCGTGTCCCGACCGCTGCGAAAAACTTTTTCCATGAACAAATTAAATGATATTTGAACATCTGCCATTTATGAAAGTAACCGCAATAAGGCATTGATCAACCCAACGAAGTGGTTTAATTCTGTGATCTTTGTTGTTATCGAAAAATGATTTTTGTTCTTGTTCTGGCAATTACTATTTTGTCGTAAGGGCCGGGACACATTCATAAAAAGATAAAATTTCTTCCGAAACAGAAGTCGCGGCCGTCAGAAGACCTGGATAGCAACGGCATGGCTGGAAGGTGGTCGGAAAGAAGATCCTGAAAAAATTAGTGGTAAAATAGATGGGCATTATCACCTACAAGAAATGTCAATTATCACTTAGCAAGCTGGCTGCAACCGCAACATTCCCATTTCTTAACATTCTACCGCAGGATTTTGGTCAGTGCTTTATAATATTTGATTATGTACAAAAATCCTTGCAGTTTAGTGCAATCCGCATACAAAAATAAATATACAAGAATTTCCCCCAAAAAATTCAAAAAATGAATCAAAATCGTTTTACAGATAATTCTATGAGTCAAGCAATATCGCGTAACTGATCGTTTACAGAATAACATGGTGTCCTGTCCAACGCTGACCGCTTTCCATTTTGATCGCAGGAATAAGTAATCGACTTAGTTAATTAAATCGACGTTTCGCGATCATCTTCAACTGGATAAAAGTGAGTAAAGTGGGCTTCAACGGACGCATTGTTCGTTTTCTATTTCCCCAGATATTTCCAGTGCTACATTGCATAAATATAAGTAAGCTATTAGCAGCATCTACATTAAACACAAATTACCTTTTGATTTGAATATCGTCATTTCCCTTGTTGTGTAGTAGTAATAGGTTCATCATTTTGAGGGATATGTGAACAAGCAGTTTGAATGATTGGCAATCAGTTATGTAACATCAATCATCACTTAGGACGGTCTAAAAGTTATCCAGTTTGTTTCCCGAAAAATACTGTTAATTAGAATCACTATAAAATATCCTGCTATGAAGTGAAGCTGTGCAAGATGAAGATATACAGTGTAACAACAACCAGAACTAAACGCATAGAAAATTTTCTACCGAAAACTGTGTAATCTTAAAATAAGGAATCTGCATAATCACAAAACAAAATAAAAAAACAAGCTATGCCTCGAGCGTTTTCAACGCAATTGCGTGGAAATTTTTTTCTTATTTAGATATTGTACTTACTATACAGCTCGAGATCTTGAGATTCAAATTGCTCGAATGTCTGTTTTCTTTTGTTCTTAATGACTGAAGCAGTGTTCTGTTCCTTGGACCGTTCATTTCTTATTCTCTAAAATTCTGTTATACAACGCTGATGTGCGTAGCGGAAGCTGGATATCAAACTTAGTGATATGTCTACTTTCCTGAGATCAGATTCACAGTTGGCAACCAAATGGTCATTTTCAAAGGGGACTTTTCAGTTGCATTCAATATTAGCAGTTCCTTGTTCTATTTGAATTCACTCTCCACCTTAACCTGGGCATGACTTAACGGAAAGAACAAAATTCAGAAGTTGGTGTAAATTTTGTCAATCGTTGTTGCGAAAGCATCAGACAATTTTGCCTGATCGATCTGAGCGAGAAATGTTTCTCAGAGCAGATATTGAAATAATGGTGTTGTTATTTTTGAAGCCAATATATTTTAACGACTAAGCGTCGTTATTATCAGGTCACATAACATAACATAAAAAGAAACTATTCCACAACATGAGCTCAAAATTTGAAAAGGTGAAGATGCAAAAATAGATATTTATGGCACTGGACTGTGGCTTTGGGAAATTCATACTTATGCGATTACACGGCAATAGCATGTGAATGCTTCTAAAACTAAGATACATGATCGGATTTACCGCCGATCACGGTCATGAGATCATGTTGGTGAATAGTTTATTTTTATGATATGTGCCCTGATGAAAACGATGCTTAGTCGTTGAAATATATTAGCTTCAAAAATAACAGCACCATTACTTCAATTTACCACTTTAGATTGTGAATTCGAATGAAGGCTCTATTGCTATAATATCACATTATTTTCTAGATAAGCAACTCCACTGCTTCATTCATGACTCCAGCTCTGGTACAGATGAGAGTTCTGTTAAAACGTATTTTTTCTGGCACAACCGTCTGAAATGCAGTACATTATCCTATATCAATTCCATATGATGGTTTTCGAAAAATTGACGTTCTTCGAAAACCAGTCAACTAGCAACATTAAAGGCCCTTATCAAACGAACTGATAATATTCCAAATCATAAGTGAAGTGGATATCGAGAAAACCATTTCTGCATCGCATGTACTATTACATTTGTGCATCGCAGAAAACCCTACATTATCATGATTTGATGCGCGTTTGCAATCTAAAGCTGTAAATACAAATAGAGTAGTATTATTTTACCAACGAAATTGGAATTTCAAAAAGGATACCGGTATTTGGCGACGATGGAATGAAGATTATTGAAAAAATTAAGTAATGACAGGAATCTTCAGCCAATGCTGTTTGCAGTTGTTGTCTGTTAAATTGGAATGACGGACCAATGCGTTGATAAAGTCGGATGGCGCTTGTTATGGCATTAGCCATCATTGCACGTTGATAGGCGATGTACGGATGTGTTCCGAAGATAGGTAGTACAAAATGAATGCAGAAATATAAAGTAACGAGACGGGAGAAAAGCAATGCACTTTCGCTTCGATGAGCAGCAAGATACGTCATAATTGAAGAGGTCGGTCTGCTACTTTCACTTCCTTCATTGGTGTCACCATCTGGACGACCATTTCTGGCCTGCTGTTCCTCGCCAGAAGTCATTGCTGAAAAATGAAATTGAAGAATTCAGAAAAATTGCTATTATACTAATATCTTGAATTTTTATAAGTGTCCGTAATTTCAGGGGTTCTAAGCTCAAATTTACAACCGGCAACTCATTTTGAATACTTGAAAACGCATTATGATGCCTTGAAAATACCTTCAACACGCAAAACCCTCTCCTTTGTAGCCTCTTTTAAATCCATACTGGTACTTAAAATAGAACTATAGAAAACGGCATTCCTTCTTTCATGCATAAAACAAAGCTACAATTTTTAGAGCCTTAGAAAATATTTTCATGTGCTTTTAACACTGTTGTATAAAATCTGAAAATACGATTACAAAATACCCACAAAGATATACATGTACCCGAAAATATTGGACTTTCTAAAATTCAAAATTTGCAAGTAAATTTTAAATTTCAACCACACTAATAGTATGTGTGTCCTCCACGGGATGCTTTTACAGCTCGCAATCAGTTCGGAAAAGAGTTCAGTAGACCTAGAATGAGCTCGTTGTCATTCTTCATGTCCTTCAGATTTTTCGTTATTTAAGTGCGTAGCACTTCTTTCTTCAAACGATGAAATTTCGGTGCAGCAAGCGATCATCTTTATCCTTCAATATTGCACCAATATTTTCCCAAGGGTTAAGATCGGGAGAACTCCTTGACCAAACGGGGTTATCGAAGAAGTCAAACCCGGAATCCCTTAACATGTATTGTGTTCGCATTACCTCAAAAGCACGGAGCCTTGTTATGCAGCAAGGTAACTTGATCAGCGTCTTCTACGTTTTCCTCGTCTCTCAGAAACGGAAATACTGTATATTTAATTCAAATACAACTTCACGAAGATGTTCTCCATTCCATGCTTCGCCGCCTTCTTTGATCACCCACATCATTTTCTTGATACTAAAGCAAATGAAGACTGCAGTACAGGATGGGCGAACCACCATTTCTCGATAATGCTCATCGTCCTCGATTTCTTGGACTGATGTTGCCCAAATTCTGTCGTTTTGACAACTCGATTTTCGGCATACCCAAACTAAGAACTCGTCAGAGCAATCAGCCTGACGGGAATTATCTTCATCCCCGTCTTTGAGATGTTCACAAAATAATAATCGATTTTCTCGCTGTTCAAGTCTTCTGTAAGCCTATGGCCTTTGAGAACGTGGAACAGTTTCATTTTTAATGATTTTCTGTATCGATGGACTGTCATGCAGGAAGGAGTTTATTGTTCATCTCCTCTTCTCCTTATTAGTCCCTTCGACAATGTCCGACAACTTTGATATGGCTTCTTGCTTGCCATTCGTACGAGTATAATCCTCGTCTCGGGTTGGTTTAGGGCACCACTAGCTCTTTCTATGCCTTCTTTGTCCATCTCGCGGTCAAAAGGATCTCTTCTTTAGTTGTTCTTGACAAGCGCCTCGCTTTTCCCAATTAGTTGTGCAACCCACTGACGTGTGATGAAGGCTATCCCGGCTTCTTCAGCTTCTCTGGATGTGATTGCTCTTATCCGATCAACAAAACGCTTCTCTTCACTATCAACCATCTCTTCTTTATTCCGAGGTGAATTATGATTTGACTAAACTGAGGACTGCTTTTGTGATAACAATATGGTGACACTCAATGCAAGGCCACTCCGTCTTGGTTAATGTCATCGATCTGATGACACCCTTTCTATTTTGCAAGGGGCAGAGCTTTCTCCGCGCGTGACTTTTGCAGATCAAATATAGCGCAACCCACTCTGAACGACAAAGAAGCATAAGCATCAAAAGAATTCAGATAGATTATGAAATACCGATATTCATGTCCTTTCACAGTTAATTCGAACATATTTCACAATTCTCTCTAAAATCAGGTTGACCTAACGCAGATTAGTTGTAATAACCGGCGTAGTTTGAAATAGTGAACTGTTAAAGCGCCAACGATGTGTCTGCTCTTTGGAAGAGATCCCTTTACTTTTAGATTGTGAAAATATTGCAAATTGATACACTCCAGACATAAATAGTTTTGAAAAGTGACGTTGTCATATTCTTAGCATGAATTTGATCACATTTTACGTCCATGTGATGACATTGAAATGTAAAAACATTTTGAAAATACTTATTCAAACCCAACGTTTTACGGGTACGTCTTTGTGGGACACCCGCTATATTGTGTGTGAGCAATTTTGAGCTCTCACCTTTGCTGCTGTTGAGGGCATAAAAAAGACAAGCACAAGTAAATTGAATTTTTGGAAATCATATATTCTCCTTTAGTCCCGGCATATGTGCAAAATGCAGGTCAATGAATGATGATAACATGCAGTGCCTAAACTCCACCAACACCGCGCAAGGTAGAGGAGCAGGGGTTCAGCACTTGATGTTTGGACTCTTAAAGTCATACTCGGTAAATCGCGAGCCTATGCTACTTTCGTCACCCTTGTTCTACTATCTTAGCAGCAGGATTGCCACATGAGACATTTTCATTTTTTGTGCAGACACACCAAATTTGCGCTGCTGCATTAGGGCTACACAAACCAGGCAATTTAAGAAAATACAGCAAGCTAAACCTTCACACTCAGATATCTGACATAAAATGAATCTATAAAATAGACATATATCCTCGTTTCTGGGACTGTCACCGGGATTTTGAACGTTCATCCGTTACATGTAGTGAGCCATAGCCAACACAATCAACACTATCAGAATTCATCTCATGATAGCTCATTAACATGGAGAATGACACTGCTAAATGCTAAATGTTATGCTGCATTCATGACTTCTGTTTTTGCTTATAAATCCTGAGTGCGTTAGGTGTACACTAATGAAAGTCGATCTTGAGACGATTTGAGTGTGACCCGTGGGAATGATCAGATGACCCGTAGCAAAAACCTTTAAGAAAACCCTGATGAAGAAGATGAACCATTGGTTTTCTTGAAAAGCCTCCAGGAAGGATTCGAATTCATCAGACACGAGGACAACGAAACAGAACGTCGCTTTCTGCGATGGATCATTCACTATTTCCACAATGCGCTTGTATCTCAGGGTAAACGTTTCACTTCCAACGTTCTCTTGAGAAGGCAGAAAGTTTAGGAAATATTCCATCAAATTGAGCCATTTCTCCAACAGCCGTAGACATGCCTTCCTCATCGATAGTCATCGCGACAAACACATGCTTCAAGACAAATCTGGCCTCTAATTTGGTAATCAACTCCACAGATTTTCAGTCCTCACGTCTGCAGGCTGATCGCTTGAACAACGCTACGTCGAAAATGAAAGCTTCCAAGTCAAAACCACAAGCATTAAGTCCTTTTTCTGAAAGAATTGTGCACTTTGTGCAATGTACATTGTACAGGTACCGATGGTGAGAAACTCACTCCCGTATTATTCGGTGAAATGTTCGGCGAGTTCTTGCTCAAATTTATGTTTGGTCATTCCATCCCAAAATGAAGTAATAATGTTGGCTTCAAATCTAATTTCTTCAGCATTTCGAAGAAATGAATGACAAGATCTTCAACTTTGCAATGCCTTATGAATAAAGAGCCGATATACGTTGATGTTATCCCATTGTGTTTTGC
Organism: Prostheceraeus crozeri; assembly: GCA_907163375.1. Taxonomy (NCBI): domain Eukaryota; kingdom Metazoa; phylum Platyhelminthes; order Polycladida; family Euryleptidae; genus Prostheceraeus; species Prostheceraeus crozeri. The sequence goes on along the minus strand of CAJQUW010007933.1, from coordinate 72,895 downwards.
AGACCAATACTGTACATGGGTATCATATTGACGCTTGACTCGAGGATTGGTTGTCTCATCAAACTTGAATGAAAACGGAGAATTTCGCACTTCCTCTTTGTCGCAGTCCACGATGCATGGTATACTATATTGAATGACGTACTTCAATTTCGTGGCACTCTCCTTGCAACCTTCGGCTATTTTCAAGTCTATGAACATCAGTTGAAACTTTTTTGAATCTGTTTGTGCACTAGCGAATGTGCAATTGCTTTCGACGAATGACAGCTTGAATGATCTCATCATTCTGCATCTCTTGATCACGTGTATATTTTAGTGTGGTAGGATGTTGAGATAAACTTAGGCCTGCATTTCGCAAATTGCTCGGCACTAACCTGGTCTGGCTTCTGCGACCTTCAAATACCTTTGACTTCACACTGTCCTTTTTACCGCGCTCGTGGAACTTCACCAGCTGAATTCCTTGGCGGTCAATTTTGAATTCAGCAGGGCAATAGGTGCACTTTGCTGAGTAATCTTTCCCTTGACAGGTCTGAGAAATTGAAATTCGTTTGAAAGTTAAATCGCTTCTGGTGCTTGTCCTTCGTAGATGTCAAATAGGCTGCAGTTAATGGCCTAATGTCCCTCTGCTACCAATTGTCGCTATTTTTGAATACAACATCACCAGAAAAGTAACCAATACATGGGCATGTGAGTTATTACTTAGATAGTAAATTAAATGAATTTGAAAAAAAAAATTTACAAAAAATGTTTCAAAAGTGTCGATAGTAAAATAATTTACTATCGATAGGATATTTACAGCAATAATTATCAGCATGATTCACGTGACAATCACATACTCAAAAAATTGTGATAAGGTGTACTGCCGAGCACAAGATTATATGAATTCCACTTCAAGTAATTCAATTCTGCCACACTTGTTTCATTTCTTTGAAAGGTGCCCTGAAATCAATCCCACATACTGCATCTACCAACACCAGTATTACCGTTTAATAGCATTTACATATATCACAAATGTTGTGCGTCCATGTGCATGTCTTCGATTCTATAATTCTCGGCTTTTATTGTCAGAATTAAGGCAGCTTTTGAATGAGATAAGTTCGTCAACGATCATGTTTTTCATTGTAGTCATCAGTAACATTTTGCATTTACAGCAACTGTCATAACTTCAATAGCTAAGAAAGAAATTTAAGCTGTGAGAAATGGTCATGCAACGTCACAACGTTATTCATATTTACATGTAGTTTATTTAACATTATGTAAGTAAATGACACAAGAAATCTTAAGCCAATATACCAATTTAGCTGCATGAATCAAAGCATGCAGATGAAGCATAAAAATATCATATTCAGCAAAAATTCAAGTTGTTACGGTTGCTAGTTAAAGTTTGTATATATTTTTAGGTTTTTAGGCCAAAAGGCAAAATTTACGGTTTTTTAGGTCACCCGGGAGGCCTGTGAGTAGGAACTTTCTCAAGTTTTCCAGCATTTGCGCAGAATTAGGAAGATGTTCTCACATTTTGCGAAGTTGCGCAGAATTTCAAAAATTTCATTTTTTGCGCATTTGCGCAGGTGTAGCAACCTTGCTTAGAAGTTTCACATCATCGATTCAACTCATATCATTGTGAGATAATCTGCTAGCTTATTTGCCTCCTTACTCTGAAAAGATGATTTTTCATAGTTAAGAGTTACCAATACGTGAGGCGGGCAATTATCGATATTTGATCCATCGCTTCAATGGTGCATTTGATGTACGGGGTGTCTGCCGCTCTAATGAGAGATTTGCTTTCAATCGGATATCAACAACAGAGCGGTTTGAATACAGCCGCGCGCTACTATTCGCGCCGACATTTAGTGAAATAGACTTTATTAGATTTCAGGCTTCTGTAACATGTTATCACTTGATAATGAAAGTATAATCGTAAGCAAAATAATAATTATCGGTCATGTGATAAACCTAAGAATGTCTTTGTGCATTATCAGTGTTCCCTTATACCTCATCCTCTTAACTTGAAACGTAGATTCAGACGAAATTCGAAGATCAAATCCAGATCGCATCAACTGTTTTGAATTCTGAATATGTTAATGGAATAGTGAAAGATGGATTACCGTGGTCACTGGACACTAGCGTTTGGAATTCCCGGGACAACTTCAGATTCCGGGAATTCGGGACAGAGCTTCTTCGAATCCCGGGATTTTCCCCGGGACAAACCGAAATTCCTAAAAAGTCCCATGTTGTTGGCAATTTTGCTAGCTCGACTATTTTCTAGGTGTATTGAAAGGGTTGTATTTACCAATTTATTTTACTGGTGGCTGTTTTCGAGTTGTATTGGAAAGGTAATAGCATTTAGAGACACTTGAATTACGGTACCGTGCATTTGAGATGCAATTAATCAAGCAAGCTTTTTTAATCACGATGAATGCCTGGGAAAGCTGTATTGTCAAAATTGCTAACTGCTACAGTTGCTTACTGATAGAATTATTTCTAATTTTGCTACAAATTCTGCGGTAATTCTTGTACGGTAAGTTGCTTGCAATTGAAAACGCTCTTTCACTGTCAATCGAAGTTGTTCTAATCGTCATCAGATAGCTATGCAGACTTTCCAAGTTTGGCGTTCGTTTCCCCGTCGCTTCGTAGACTGTGAACTCTTGATTGAGGGATTTGAAGCCTTGAAATTGGTTGGAATCTTGGGGAGCTGCCTTCATGGAAATTGAAATAGCTGCCTCTAACGCACTGGATAACGAGCCTTTAGCTACCGCACAGTCTTCTCGGACAGTGGTGCCATGGTCTTCTTCTTGTTCATCATCAACATCCTCACTTATTGAGAGCCGTGTTAACAACGACTTTCCCAATCTCACCATGGCCTTCTTAGACGACATTTCAAAGAATGTGTCATTCTCCTGTTCATCAGATCTGTGTAGAAATTTGATCAGAGACGTGATGTCCTGCTGTTTTCTTTCACTCAAGCGATGTCGCAGTGCCGTGTATAGCTCCTGACTTATTGGAGATGTTTGTTTTCCAATACGTCGAATAAGAATCGAAGAATTCCATCACTTTTGAGTAGATTAGTATCACGTCTACTCAAGCCATTCACGCACATACGGATTGGTGCGAGAGCATCAAGCAACTCCTGCAACTTCCTCCAATTGAAACTTGCTCGAAATTTTCAGATCAATCAATGCTTTTGTGACACAGTCCCGAAGAAGTAAATATCTGGCCAGCATCTTCTCAAGGGAATTCCATCTGCTTGAACAGTCATGAAGTAATTCCTTCCCTTCCTGAACAAGGATGTACTTTTGCAGGGTGTTATTTCGCACCGGTGACTTTCTGAATATCTTGACCGTTTCTCGAAGCTTCTTAAGGAGAGCTTTCAAATCATCTCTCTCAACTGGAAGTGAAGAATGAGAGTCATTCTTCGTCGGTATACATCTCATCGTCGTCATCACAATCACTCATCTCCTCAATGTCATTTTCTGTCGTCGCACTAGATTTGTATAACGTATCAACAACAGCAAGATGAATAGCGTGATTGAAGCACAACTGGTGTTCAGCCGGTGAAATTCTGCCGAACTTCAGCATCACTGAGGCACCGTGTGTTGTCGAAGAAACAATATGTGATGAGAAGGACAATCCAAAGTCTTCCAGTCTCCCTTCGATGAGTGACACGGCTTTTTCAGCGGGACAGGAATTTGGAACACGAATTAGTCCGAGATTATTCATCATCCCACCCTTGTCGTGGACGTTGACATTCATATACCGACGATTTCTTGTACTGGTCCATTCATCCAGGGTGATTGAAAATCTTTCTCCGTTCGAAACTTTGTCGGCGATTTCTTTCTTGACTTCAGCGACGATCGCATGATGATATTCGATAATCAGTTTCATAAGTCTTTTCACACTGGCGGCGTATATCCTTGTGCAGAAATAGAATTCCGAATGAACTTGCTCCTTGTGATTGCGCGTATTGAAATGCCGTCATCTGCTGCTAGTCTTGCCAGTATTTCTGCTAGTGATGATCGCTTAGCAGACATGAAAGCTCGATCTAGAGTTTGTTGCTTCACTTTCTTCCTCTGTGACGGTTGATCAGCCGTGTCTTCATCAGCTTTGCGTTTCTGGGGCACAAGCTCACGATAAATGTTCTTCAAATGTCTTAGCAAACCGCTAGTCGATGATCCTTTGCAGCCGATAGAAGCTTTGCAAATATTGCAGATGGCCTTCAAGCCAGTATCGTCTTTCGTAAAATAGTTCCAGGCGGGTGAATCCATGGCTTAGACATTGCACTGTCAACTCTCAACTCGAAGGAGTAGTCTATATACTACGGGCATTCTTCTTGAGCGCAAACACCAAAATCAATTTTCATCTCCATGGAGATGGGAAAAGGATGGAAACGGTGACAGTCATCTGGCTTCTCGCACCAATCGTGACCTTGCGCAAGCCTTGCGGTAGCAGTCACACACACACACAGAATCATAGCACAGAAGTGGCACAGAATCATGCACAGAATACTGTAGTCACACCCAAGACGTCACACACGATCACTCAGTTCTAACATCATGCTATCATACAATTCATACTCAGCAACAGTGCAACACATGACTCATTCTGCCGAATGACGCGGCGAAATATGACCTCAGACAAGGACTGCTATTATATTTAGACGTTCTTGCCTCAGATGAGACGACAAATGTACTATGCATAATCAGAATAGCTAGCTTTTGTGCTATGTACTACGCAGCTTACGGTGCTACTTACTAGCCTTTTACGACTCTATACAGACTATGTAGACAATCATTAACTAAAATATGATAAACGCAGATTTGCACAACTACTATGTAAGTTAATAACTTCTTTTTCAAGAAAATTGAATCCCGGGATTTCCCGTCTCTGTTTCCCGGGATTCGGGACAGGAAAAATACGCTGGGATCCCGGGATCCAAACACTACTGAACAACCCATGACCCAAACTATCTTGCTATCCTAATTCGGTCAATCTAATGCAAATAATAAGCTACTGTGCATTACTGCTTGCGATTCTGTATTGATCCGGATGAGAAAATCCTATAATTGATATCAATTTCAGTAATTGGCCTTGAAGTCTATTTGCGACTAGACACCCCTTGTAATTCGTTCTATGATGATACAAATTACGATATTCCACAATTAAACATTTTCGCAAGTTAAATCAAGACATGAAGGTCTTTTCAAATTAAATGGCTTCTAATTGCTGTCATGAAATTTGATTCTCTTAATTTGCTTGTATTTATACTTAATACAGGGTTCCTACGCTTTTTCTGATTAAAAAATTAAGGATATTTTAAGAACATTAAACATCACTTAATTTAAGGAGGTATGACGGCTCAGTTGGTTAAGTGACCGCACCGATGATATAATGTATAGAAGGTCCAGGGTTCGATCCTCCACCTAGGGAAGTATAGAAAAGGTGAATTCTCGACTCTCTGATAGTCACATTCTGCTAAGAAGAACGATTCCAAATCCGAAGTGTGCCGTCTCAAAAGTAGTCCCAAATTTGAGAAGTCATTTTGTAAATTGTGATATGAAATTCCATTGAGCCATGTATATCCAATGTTCATGGGAAAAAATGTTTCGTTTTGGAACTCCATCGTTTCGTTTTAGCGTCATCAATCAAAAAATATTTCTTTATGTGTAATCTTTACATTTGGAAGTACGCTCAAAAGCAATCATGATCCTCTGTGAATTTGAATTTTCGTAATGATAACAATTCTTTACCTTTGCACTTTGCTGTCGAATACACAGGGCAGGTGCAGGCTCATCAATATTTGCCGAACTGAATTGTTGAAAGTTGCTGACCTGATTAAGCAATTTGCAACAATGGAAACAAGAACATATCAACAAGGAACAAAATATAAAGCCAAGTTTTGTTTGTTAAATGTACATGTATATCATAAAAACTATCATTAGACAAATGACTACAATTGATGAAGAATATTGATTTCCGCAATCCAAGAGAAAATATAAAGTAAAGTCAGCTGAAAGAAACAAGACTGGATTGCTTTCACTCTCATGATTTTTCTATTTGTTCATCACAAACTACCTCTGAATACATAAAAAAATCCTTAAAACATGATTTGGATTCGAAGTTGAAATTCGTGGTTGTCCCAGTCACAGCTATTGGCTTATACATGAAACAATGTTTGCTCCACCTTATCAAAACGAAGAATTTGAAGTTATTCTGGAATAAAATTATTATAAATTCAAAATACACGCGTACTATGGTAAGCTATAACTACACGGATATGTTTGATTTCATTCATTTCATTATCCAGTAAAAGAGATACAATGAAAACGTTTTCAAGCAGAAGTATTATTGAAATAGGTCTTAATAAATATAATAGGAATATGAAAATAGGATTTTCCGAAGATTTGCGCAAAAAATCGACGCTGAGAGTGAAAGACGGTATAGTTTACTATGTTATTGATTCATCACCCACCACGCACCGTCACGGAATCAATCTAAAGTCCAGAAATTTAAGAAGATTTTCAAAAAATTAAGGACATTTAAGGAGGAAATTAAAATTAAGGAGATTTAAGGAGTTTTAAGAAGATTTAAGAAGCGTAGGAACCGCCCTGGTTACACTATGTTATTAAACATAGTGTAACCAGGGCGGCGGCCATGATTCAAGCTTCAAATTCCCGGGCTCGGTCGCCAACCTGTGCAATTAAATACACTAACAGTTGTACATTCGCAAAATGAAAAGGATGAATTGCAAAAAAATCTCTATATTCAAAATTCTATGCGACAATGGAGATGGTTGAGCTCTTCAACTTATTAGGGAGGTAGTAGATCAATATCATCGTTTCAATACTCGATACATCAAAATGAAAAACTTTGCAAAGAGAAGATTACGGCGGGCTAATTGATTTGTCGATTGACAATCAAAAAAAATAGTGGATTTTAGTTAAAGCAATTACTAAGAAAGAGAAAACGTATTATTAGTTATCAGATGCACCTTTGGATTGTTTGAATAATCCATGTTATTTGCAATAAATCGATCAATTATTTCTGAGTAAATTCGGATAATCGGGACAATCTCTCCATGATAACAATGCCAACCTTATACATGTGCATGTACGTCATATTTTTGCACAAAAGTGACGTTTAAGTTTGCTGCTAACAAATTATCAAAAATCAAAAATACAATTTATGTTGATGATTTCTTGCAGAACATGTCAATGAATTTAAAATAGTGTCACCAATAACGTTCTAAAATAAGATTTACTGACTAAGACCGCTTTCGCCATTACATGCATTACTGTTATTTTTTAAGCGACTCTTGATAAAAACATACGAATTTCCTTTAAACGTTAATTCTTTTCAACCGATATGGGTTTCATGATTTTTTTTGTTATTTATGGCACGGAAGAATTTCCTTAGTAGGCCTATACACGATATCGTAAGATCGTCTCTTTAACAACCTCAATTCAGTAAAAACTTTCTCATGTCAAGTGATGAAAATTCTACAGGGATTCGTATGAATTGAAGCTCTACAAAGGGGACACTGCTCTAACAATCTCGAACAGTCATTGCAAACTGCGGCATGTCCACAGTCCACCAGAAGCACATCACGAGGGTTCTCAAGGCAAACGACACAAGTAGCATTTGAATCGTAATCCACCGACTGATACGATGTTGTCCGATGACTTATCCTTTCAGTAAATCGCTTTATGGTCCAAGTAAATATCTTTTTCCAAGAATAGTAAAACAACATTGCGCCTAATATATACACAGCTAATCTTCGGTGTTGAATGATGGCATCTTGCATTTCTTCAAGCAAATCACTTTTGTTCTTTATCGTAATTACAAATGGTTTATACCATGACCACGGCGCCCTGACAGTGATGTAACTACCATCAACATCTAACTGTCCAAAAATAGTTGCAGTCGTACCAGCAAGGATAACTTCCTCGGTCAATCGAAGGATGTCAAAATTCACATCAAACCCAGCTGATCTCTTAGTCATATCCGTCTTGACTTTTTCAGTGAATAAAGATTCGAATCCAAATGCGAGTTCCTGTAAAATAAAATAAGTGTCATTTAATTGACATTTATTCAAATCCATATCATCAATGTCAGATATTTGTGAGTCCATCAACGGCAATCCACATCAGTCTATTCTTTATCCAAAGCGATCACTGACTTCTATTAGATGTTTATGTCAAAGATGTAGGTACCACAGTAAAGCCAATAACTGAGACTCTTCACGAACCGCTTCCCTCAAGTACAGTTTTCTGAATGTCACGATATTGAGTACGCTTGGGTGTTTCTTAAACTCCCTACAGAGGAAAGCGGAAAGATGCTTTCAGCTTCGATATCGAACATCTAAGGAAAACAATTTGCACGGTATGGAATTTTCCATTATACCCAATCCATTCCTGGTGGAGGGGAAAGCCGCTAGGCCCTATTGCAGTTTACTTGAGGTCATCTCAAAACTAAGCTGCCCGACTTACGCTTTCGGCGACTTGCAGTGTAAGCGTATTTTCAAACTCCTTCCTCCCAAAAAATCGTTAGATTTGGCCCACTGGAAGGTCAAATTTATGACCTATTTTGAAAGACACTTCGGACCCTTTTGCAAACATTTTGCATAATAACTTTTAGCAACACCCATCGACTTTCAACATAGAGTACAAAATGTATTTCATTAGTCAGAGAATCATATCACAACCATCGTTTCCTAACCATTTGAAATCTTTGGTTATCTGTAAGTCGTCAATCTTTATAATCACATTTGAAGTTATTTAAAATTGTAGATCACAATTCCACAGATACACTGAAATTGTTAGAAATCTTCCACATTTCTTATGCAGTGTGTTCAAAGAGTAGCTGTGCACTTGATTATCACAATCTAAAATCAGAAGTAATGACGACCGGTAAAAGGTAACAAAGATCACTTCCGAATATTCTTATATAAAAAAGTTTACCACAGCTGTTGGAATTGTTTCCTAGAGTATGAAAATCAATCCACTTTCGTATCTTCGTCAAGATGAAATCAGCCTCTGTTGTGTAATGCTCCGAGTGTTCAAGAATTAGTTGCAGCAAGTTTCCATGTTGCATGGCTTCTTTTTGACTACGCTTTCCTTTGCTCCCCATAATCAAAGTTTAACGCACTCAGATTCGGTGACTTCGCAGGCCGAATATTGGGAGAGATAATTCGATGAGGGAGCAATTCATTCTGACGTCTCAAAGTATCGTTCGCATCGTGTGTTGGTGCTCCTGCTCGCTGGAACCTTGCTCTCAGGGTGTCCACCCTATCTGACGCATACACGACAAAAAATTCTCGCACCATATGGCACCACTCATAATACTTCACAGTAGTCACACTACAATTCCCAGACAAATGCCTGCTAGCTTACTAGAAATCAACCAATATATCAAGATAAGAAATTTTGAAAGTTTTACACACCAAAGTATGCCGCATGATTACATCTAATTTACTGAAAAAGTCATGGTTCCATCATTAAGGAAAGATCCGATTCCATCTTTATCAACCAGTGTTCCCACAAGCGTCCGATCAACACTTTCACGCCAAACTCTCAAATTATCCCTACATAGTTGAAGGATTCCTTTTTGACACATTTTAAAGTCAAAATAGTACTTAACTGGAAAATAAGTCTATCAGTGTTTAAGTTTTCGATTTGCACTTGTAACCATGCATACAACACGTGGACATAAAACAAGCGTCATACTATAAAAAAATGTGGTATCAGGTAGTATCTATATTTTCACTGTAGTAATAGGTAGACCACATTTCAGCGCTCGGATTTATAAAACTAAATCACAATTGCAATGTTTAACTAATTATAAAACACTCTGTGTTTTCTACATAAAACTATTCCAGAGGCAAACTGAGATTTCAATGAAACGTATATACTTCAACAATTACCGGTGAAGGAATTCGGATGACATCTTTAACTGTTCTGCCCAATTTAGCAATCGACCGACCGTAAGACCGTTCGACAAGAAGATGATCAAGTTCAATGGATGTTGGCGTCTCATGCTTCAGTGTCCAGAAAATTCCGTCCAACTCTGATAGTCGATATCTCGTACAGATAACGGATTTTGATTTTGAATCCACAGGAATTAATTTGGCTGTGAATCCGACAAAGGAGGAGTCCGATTCTGATTCCTTCCGCGATAGAAATGCTCTCAGATTTTCGTCATCAGCAAGGAAGGGTGCTTTCTGAAAAAAAATTTATTGAATTTGAACATCAAGCTCAGATTTTCTGTTGATGACTAATAAGAATTCTAGAATTTCTGGTTTACCCTGATTAAGTATTTGCTCATCAACAAGGTCTCATGATGATAAGCGATGTCGCAAGCAATATGACTTAAGTGCTACCATATTTCGCCTTAGGATGATTATTGATTATGCTCATCAGTGTTGTCGTCTTCCTAGTTCCTACATATTTTCCTCAATTTTCTTCCGACAGACTTTGAAATCTCTAAAGACCTTTAATCCATGCAACGATTTTCCGAGTACAAATTTGCAGCAGATAAATGTCACAGTAAATAAATTCTCTTTCAAAAGTTATATGCAGGTTAAAATATATGCTATCTCTTTAGTTAAGCGAAGGTTAAAAACAATATATGCGCGGACGTTTATGTCTCGGACGTTTCGGGTACCTACCCCTTAACAACAAGAAGCGTTTTATTAATCCGCAGCAAAACAGTAAAATACACCAAACCTTCTATGCGGTGCGAACTTCTATCATCACTCCGACAGATCACTACATCGATTCAACAACAGTCTTCTATACTTTATCCAACGGGCTTCCAACAACGCAATATCAAGCGTTGTTGCAATATCTTCACGCATTCAAGAATTTTCACATCAACGTCAACAATGTTCTCACTGTCACATTCACGAACATGCACACTCAATGCACTTTCATCATATTTATTGACAATGCTCTACCGATGTTCTAAATACCGTGTACGGAAGGCTCTACAAGTTTTTCCAATATTATTATCACAACACTTCTTACATACAAACTCGTATACGACATCACTAACATTCACAACAATGAAATTAAATAAACAATAGATCAAATTGCCACACAAAATATGTGCGGCTGGTAGGATTCGAATCTATGACCAAGGTTAACTAGACCTGTGCTCTAGGCAACTGAGCTACGAGCCACTTATGCGCCTGTGTCAACTGACAGGATCAAACCCTCACCACCACACATCAGTTGTCATACATTACAATTATACTCAGACGGTGGACTATCACAGACCTCGCAATCATCATGTTTAGAAATCCTACTTTTATTTTGAAAAACATCCTTAAGTTTTTTACTGCCTGTGTTAAAGTTACACTAAGATCATATTTATTTTAACCTGTATATAACCATGAAAAACCTCTCGTCGGAAACAATTAAGTATCCTTCAAAAGTACTAATGCTTTGAAATTCATCCAGTAGAAATGATAAATGATTATGTGCGAAAGATTCTATTACAATTCTAAACCCTCCACGTGCAATGTTTTTCACAAAAGGATCAGCAGTCGTCACATGCTAGCACACTGTAACAAAATGCATCAATAAAGATAATTTTCACAGAGATCGTAGCAAAATGCGAGTATGTGAAGATCACAATAATTCTGGGAATAAATGCAAAATTATATTCTCGCTATAAATCATCTAAGGTCCAACCAGCAAAGGTTCAACTTAACTTACCTTTATTTCATTCCTATGTAATCCGATGACGTATGCCTTGTATATGCTATGAACGCCAATACAACCAAGTAAAGGAGGAATGACGAATTCCCAGAAACTGGGACCCGAAGTATCCATCGCATGAAACCTGAAGGATTAACAGAACTTAGAGGAGCTCGGTGCAAATCTTTGAATTCTTTATAGAAAATAAGAGCGAATGAGAATACAAATAAAATATGAGTTTTGACTTTTAGAAATTCTGCATCAGTGTTTCATTGGCGATGACCACAATTTCACAGTATATCAAAGCAAATGCTTCCGATACCAACATCAATAGCACTAGTCATTTAATCTTTTATAATAATTCCCAACTGCTTCTTGCACTGCTAAAATCAAGATCTGCATGGTGGAATACTGAAAAAAAATTGGGAAGCAAAATACCAAGCGATACATATACGTGCCAATACGCAAACATGAAATTATTTGTCATTGCATGCACAGTATTGCACACATTACCGCACTTACTCAGTCACTCAACCTCAAATTATCACATAACCTATATTAAGCGCTGTTTTAAAGCCACTTGTTTTCTGTTTCATTCAGACGCTTTCTCTGCTACACTACCTACCAGAACCGAATATCAGATTGGTTAAGTGAATTGAAATGACTCGTGTAATTATGCTGGTTACTTATCTCGTCTAACATTCTTCGCCTTCACGACATTTAGAAAAAAACAGCGATAATCGCAAAATTTCTAACATCTACATGTACATTCGAAATGCAAAACACATTTTTACACTTTCCTTTAATACGTAGATGAATTGAAGGACTACTATGAATGATAGGTTACATTAAGTTAAATTCAGCTGCTACATAAGGACCATTTACAAGAAATTTGCCGGTAAATTTTGCTAAGTACGAGAAATTTTTGACATTGTTGTTTGCGGCTGTTCTGAAAGTTGTGACAACCTTTATGATCTTATTAAGATTAACACGAAAAAATAGCTGCCGGACTACCTGCACTGTTGATTGAATAAGAAAGTACGAAGGCATATTCATGTAATTCATGATGTGTTACAAAAAGTATCTACGTGTAATAAGCGCCCATCCGGCTTAGTTGCCAACAAAATACTACGTTATCATTTTCGTTTCAAAATTATGCATCCTTACAAATTTTACTTAAAATTGATCAGCCATCATCCTATGTCGTGGATACCACTTCAAGATTTTGCTGAAATCAAAATGTTATCCGTTACTGATTAAAACCATGCTCTTAATATGAATTTAGTCATCATTCAAATTATAACGAATATCTTGAGCCAAATATGGGCTACGCTGTCTTGAGCATCGGAAACTTATATGATTTTCTCAACAATTTCAATGCGTCCAACTTTCAATCTATTTTCAAATCAACAAGAAAACATCATAATAAGATTACATTTTATGAATTGAAAGCGAGTCATTTTCCGACAAATTTATATTGATAGCATTTCTGAATAAAAATATCAAAGTTCCAAAATCAATTAACAAAAAGGTTTACAAAGTAAAAAACAAATGGATGGAAGTAATATTTCATCAGACATCTTCATTAGCAAAGAATGTAAAATGATCTCAAAACAAACCAAGAATTTAAGGTCAATACATTGAACATGATATCTGAATAAAAAAATGGGACAAATATTATTTGCAACATTCTGCGGGGTAGCAGCATGGGTTTGATCTCATTGACCGTCATTCGACCCTATCATAAATATGACTTCCATTGACCTAAGTGATCGAGCAAATATTTCACGGCAGCATATGAAGTAAATTTGGTTAAATGTTTGAGCAAAAAATTGAAGTGAGTTGGTTTTTTTTGTTTTTGAATATAAAATGTATGAACTACCACTGTGTGAACATGCGCAATTTCAACATCAAGAAAATATTTTCATCGATAATGTAAGGTTTCTAAATATTTAAGTGGAGTTAGTTAAGTAAGTTAAGTACGTGCATATGGCTATCCACGGATGTCATGAAGAGTTTTTCCAAATATATATTTCCACAGTTGCCACGAAAAGTTCAAATATTTTTCAATATCAATTTGATTGTTCAAATATCAGTTTTTTCTGAATATTTGTTGTTTACCTGTATCTGGGTTGAGTCATTAAGCTACGTTCAAAAATTTGATTGTAGACTATGTAGGCTACTCTTGTGTTTTCAAGCTCACAAAGGTCATCCATGGAGCTCTGATAAATTCATGAAGGCATATTACCATTGACTGATAGAAAAGTCGCTTTCTTCAATGTGCAACTTGCAACTGTGATAAAATTTTGTCAAGGCGAACCCTAGTATAATAGTGAAATTAACAGGGTAAGACCTTAAACCTTGATGCAGAGTCACATTATGATAGTTGACCTACTTTATGTAGTTAAAACTATTCAATGTCTGTGTAACTGGAGCTTCTTCTACAAAAACTCTGGTGGTTTCTCTTTCACTTTAAACACGATGTTGTTTTTTTAAACTTTTTCAGTGGCATGAAAATAAGAAAAATCTAATGCTTCAATACAGCAAATTCTAGAGCGAAAAAACTTCGAAGTACAGCGAAGTTTGGCAAACTTCCCGCACACAGCGTGCCCTTATCAGTTGCACATGAAAACAGTGGTTCGTTAACCAAACGTCACATGACAAAAATGTCACAAATCATCACGACATTCATAATTATGTTCGAATCAATCACGTCTGTCTGAATTCCTAGAGTTAGAAATCAAAAATAGCGTGGAGAGGACTCCAACTCCAAAGCAAATATATAAAACAGTGTCACACGCATGGGCACTGCTTTCGAATTCTTGAATGATATCCTTGTAGAATAATTTGCTAATAACAAAAGGACCTACACTGAATGAGGGCTGCTTAAGAATCAACTCATTACCATCTACTTCCAACTCAGCAAAAATTGTCAATAGAGAGCCCGTCAAGACCGCCTGGAAGAGAAATAAAAACTTTTGTTTTTCAATCAACGAAACTAAAAAAATGATGTCTAACATTTCAAGCTATCTATTAGGTACTTGCACTTAAGTGTGTTTGATAATAATCAATTTTCCTACAATGAAGATTAATTATCTATTATTTCATTTTTCTGAAACAACACTTGCTTTTTACTTTTCTTGATACATACATGTATAATCCAAACGATGACTTGACTTGACAAATCATTCAATGTCTGATAACTGACAAAGTGCATTCAAGATATTCATACTAAATCAAAGTATGTAAAACTGAGGACATCAATGCCAAAATATCATTGAAGAGAACCTTGACAATTCCATAATATTATTGAGTACATGTAATCGATTAAGATGTCTTGTCCAGGTCATTTAATTTTCAGGGAATGAAATTTCGGCACAGGGAGTCATGAGTAAATCAAAACCGAACAACGTGCTACCGAGTAGCAGAGTTTCATGAAGTCATTCTAACCGGACTATCTGCCACCATCCTACTTTTTGAAATTGGAACAGAATACCTGCACGCTTAGTAATGCGCAGTGCGCACTAATTAGTGTATCACAGTGAATTTTTGTGAAAATCAGTCAAATTTATTATAACATGATTAATTGATTATTCATTTTGGCTGTCAGAGGGAATCGATGAAATGGCTAAGGCCAACTCACCTTCGTTACTTCACCCATTTCTACGACACGATATACTTTTTCATCTTGGGATGGCGTTCGCGGCATTTTCTTGTGACTTAATTTCTTCATCAGTGATGAAAAATAGGTCGCTTCTGTAGGTTTGCGAATACTGATGAACTCTTTCCCATGGGATCGCAATAAGGAACCACTTATAGTTCGACTTATTCCACATTGTTTCTCAGCAGTTAGTATGGAAATGTTTTTCTTTTCTCTTATCCACTTCTGCTTCGATTTGTCGAATCTCTCACCGACCTGCAAAGGAGTTGGGAATTACAATATTCTATTTTATAATATACAAAATACAGTTTTATTAGAACAAAGTAATTACGCAGATGGCACTTTACTTTGTCGCATCTTTGAGAAGAGTCCATACTAATTCTCTGCATGAGTAGGTAAAGACATCCTAAATTTCTATATGATAATGTAATAAGATTGCTTTCAGTTAGTTTAAATACTCTGTTTCCTTGCCCTCACAGCCAGCCGATCTTGATCATAGAAGCTCTGCCGATTTGCAACTCGAGGCGTACTATTCTCGCTACCCGTCGAACAATTTTCGGTGATGATGTCAGCGTGGATACGGTGACTATAGGGGAATAGGCAACCAATATAGCGTTGGCGGTTGAACGGAGGTCTATCCGATGAAACACGAGATTGCCTCGTGTCCTCAAAATTACGTCTTCGAATATCATTCAGGAACAATGATAATAAGTGATGTGTGCATGATTCTAACAATTCTGCCAGAAATGTAGGCCTGACAGTGCGTCATTATTTTCCTTCAAAAGGCTTCAAAGAAAATCGAGTCTACAAATGGAACGCAAAAATTGCAAGTCATCATAGTATAGTCGCGTTTGATCCGAGCATTTTGCTGATAACGACAAGAACGATTTTTTCAAATACCTGTGTAAAATCAGACAACCACAACATAACATATAAGATGGAGCCTTTCCGATTCTTAAATATGTCCCTAAGAGGCTTCTTTTTCTAACTGATCATCATGTGACGAGGAAAAAGCTTGTTGTAACTGATAGCTTAAGACTTTAAATGCAGGCACCGAATAATCACGCGAGAACTTGCGGCAAAGAAAGGCCACGGAAAAAATGAATCATGTGTAAGAGGAAAGACTCAAGATACAACACGTGGCGTCACTTCATTTTGGCTATGACCACCAAGAGAATAACTAACTCAACGAAGTGACAGGCACGTGGTCATTTTATAATTATAGTTTATTATTGTTTATTTACTTTTAACGGAACATGTGGTTGTTTTTCATGCATAAAGCATTTATTGTTGTTTATACATCGTAGTGTTTTTGTTGTTTTATACATCGTAGTGGGGTTTTCAAAATCCCGACTTTTCCTGATCCCGGGATTGGTCCCGTGATTTCTACGATCCCGGGATTAGTAGGCTTAATGCATTTACTGATAGTACGCTTAGGCTAGCATAGGTTGAACGATACACTGTACAATACAGCTTATTATATCAGATAGACATGTGCCTAAATGTTCATGACTTAATCAGTTTTCTTTTCACATGCAGACATAAACTATAACAATAAGCAGATCTGGCTATCATACACAATAAAAAAATCGAAATGCAAATCCCGTGACTTTTGTGACGTCTGGTAAAAGCCCGATATTGTATAGTAATCGCTTCAAAAAATTCAAATGTCAAAAGTCACGCAGTTCATTTTATTATCATATTTCCAAAACTTACACAAATATCGAGACATGTGTACTTTGATCAGATATGACCTGGGGTTTGTGAAAAGTATAAAATGTAAGAACTGATTCATTGAATTTGTTCTTACAATCAGAGTTAAACACATGTACTAGTTTTGATCACTGCAAAATTGCTGCACCGTGCAATTGAAACAGCATCCAACAGAATTTCAGAACATCGTTTGATTGTGGAAAGGTGAACATGGATTTACAGGAGAGAATCGAATGTGTTAAATTTATTATTCTAACATTTGTACCGCAGCTGTAACCTTAGGTCTTACAAAACCGCACATGGACTTAGAGCTGATCCTTCTAGTGCCACAACAATTAGTCGTATGATTAGAAGATTCGAAGCTACTGGATCAGTCCTTGACTAATGACTTGCAAAATCTGGACGACACAGTCCTACTGAAGATAGAAAAGATAAAGCATCCGGGACGTTTCAGCATCTACAGAAAGAAAACCTCTTTGGTGTGACTTCCACAGCCCAGGTGTCTGCAGCAAATGGCATCCCTTAACGAAGTGTGTGTCGTATACTACGTGAAGAATTGCAGCTCTATCCATACAAGCTGCAATTGAATCAAATGAGTGAAGATAATCTGAAACGAGCTCAATACGCGGAATTCTTATTGAACCGAATTGACACTTTGGACTCCATCATGTGGATCGTCGAAGCCTACTTTTCCGTGAATGGGTATGACTATCTGCACCGAGAGAACTGTGTTATTTTTTTTGGGCTGCAGAAGGACCCAAGTTGACTGCTCAGTCAGCACTTCATTCTCCACAAGTGTGTGTTTGGATTGAATTTATCGCGAATACAATGCTTCCTCCTTACTTCTTCACTGAAACAGTAGCAGGTGACAACTATCGCTAAATGTTGGAGAACAACTTTTTTCCCAAACTGCGTCGTAGACATCTGATTAATCAGGTGATAGTCCAGCAAGATAGTGCGCCGCCTCATTTTTCGAAAGCGGCCAGGGCTTTCGCTGAACTACCCGAACTTGTCCGCTGAACTACCCGATACACGAATAATATCTCGAGGACTTCCCCAAGCATGGCCGCCTCGCTCCCCAGATTTATCACCTCTGGATTATTACCTGTGGGGTGCAATGAAAAGTCGAGTGTTCCACAATTTTGTTCCAACCAACTTGAACCAATTAAAAGAACGAATCAAAGAAATCGCAAGAGACATTGGTCAAGATGAGCTGCAGCGTGCAGGACGGCTTGTCTTCTCTACTAAATCACCGAGTGAAACGACAATCCTTTTTTTACTATCACGGTTTATTCTCTCAACTACATGTATTTTAAGCTTTGCATGCACTACTGTCTCTGCACTTTTTTTGACGGAGAAAGTTGACATCAAGACAGTGACAGCCATGCACGAGGATAAATAATTTTCTAAATACGTTGGCCATACCCGAGTTTGAATAATGGAGTTGATTTGTGCTAATAGCCTTGCGGGTATAAAATAAAAATACTCTGTTGAGTAAATTTTCGATTTAATCTTCGTCAGACTCTCACATTTGATGAAGGCATGAATAACAAGAGCTTTTATAAGAAAGATGAAAAGAAAGATTGTCACTTCACAATTAGGAAGATTCTCTGATGCCATCAATCCGGCAGGGTGTCAAGTTACATCACCGTTGGATATTTTCCCCCGCCTCCTGTGATGAGCGGTCAGCAAACGCGGTGAGGGGCGATGATTGTTCCTGTCTATTGTCACAGGTGGGTCGGTCTGTTGACAAAAATCTTAGCGTGCGGTTTCCCATGCAGCCATTCATCAGGTTGCTTTCTTTGGCGATATGAAATGCCTCTAATGCTAGGCGCGTACGATTGCACTTTTCTTTCCCTAGGATCATCCATTTGATTGTGTGGCCGTTGTTTGTGCCATGCTGCTGACGATGCTGGTGGACATGCGATGAGGGGGAATTCAAATGTTCTAATATTCGAGAACGGGCAGTTCTCTCACTCTGTCCGATGTACACTGCTTTACAAGTTGGGTGGGAACACATGATTTTGTACACAATATGCTTAGTAAAGCACACTCCTTTTGAAATAGATGTCTCGCAGGCTAGGCATTGTTTGGGGCAATTTTGCACTTCCTTCTTTGGTCTCAAACTTCTTGACAGGGGAGGCTCGGTAGTGTAGATAATGCGGATGTCGTCGTGTAAATCAGTCTCTCTGAGTATTTTGCTCATTTGTCTTCTCTGCCTCTCGTTAAAGTAGGGAATTTTTAGGTAGGTAGTCGGTGGGCTTCTTTTTGTTTCGCTTGCGTTTCTATTTTTGACTGATAGGATGTTGTTGTCAATGAAGTTCTCAGGATAGCCGTTTCTCCTGAACGCGTCTTTCATCTCTGATAGTGCTTCATCGGCATTCATGGGACTGGTATTTCTGAGGGTGCGATGAGTTTCTGCTGTGACGAGGTTGCGCTTTCTGCTTGCGGGTACGGTAGCTCCATACGGTAGACATGCTCCACTGTGGGATGGCTTTACGTATTTCTTGTAGGTAACTTGACCATTTTCTATTCGTACCTTGGTATCGAGAAACGGTAATTCATTTTCTTCTGGTGCTTCGTAGGTGAATGTGATGTTGGGATCCACTACATTTGCGTAACTGAGTAGTTCTGTTACGTCCAATACTGACGTTCCTATGAAGAAGACATCGTCTAGATACCGTCTCCAGAAGATAATGCTCGGGAAACGTCTCAGTATTTTCCTCTCCAATTGGTCCATGAAGATCGTCGCCAGTGGTGGAGCGGCACAGTTCCCATGGCTATGCCTGTCTTTTGCTGTCTGAATTCACCGCTCAACAGGTACCGATCTTCGTAGAGACAAAGCCGCAGGAGTTCAATTGGAGAGGAAAATACTGAGACGTTTCCCGAGCATTATCTTCTGGAGACGGTATCTAGACGATGTCTTCTTCATAGGAACGTCAGTATTGGACGTAACAGAACTACTCAGTTACGCAAATGTAGTGGATCCCAACATCACATTCACCTACGAAGCACCAGAAGAAAATGAATTACCGTTTCTCGATACCAAGGTACGAATAGAAAATGGTCAAGTTACCTACAAGAAATACGTAAAGCCATCCCACAGTGAAGCATGTCTACCGTATGGAGCTACCGTACCCGCAAGCAGAAAGCGCAACCTCGTCACAGCAGAAACTCATCGCACCCTCAGAAATACCAGTCCCATGAATGCCGATGAAGCACTATCAGAGATGAAAGACGCGTTCAGGAGAAACAGCTATCCTGAGAACTTCATTGACAACAACATCCTATCAGTCAAAAATAGAAACGCAAGCGAAACAAAAAGAAGCCCACCGACTACCTACCTAAAAATTCCCTACTTTAACGAGAGGCAGAGAAGACAAATGAGCAAAATACTCAGAGAGACTGATTTACACGACGACATCCGCATTATCTACACTACCGAGCCTCCCCTGTCAAGAAGTTTGAGACCAAAGAAGGAAGTGCAAAATTGCCCCAAACAATGCCTAGCCTGCGAGACATCTATTTCAAAAGGAGTGTGCTTTACTAAGCATATTGTGTACAAAATCATGTGTTCCCACCCAACTTGTAAAGCAGTGTACATCAGACAGAGTGAGAGAACTGCCCGTTCTCGAATATTAGAACATTTGAATTCCCCCTCATCGCATGTCCACCAGCATCTTCAGCAGCATGGCACAAACAACGGCCACACAATCAAATGGATGATCCTAGGGAAAGAAAAGTGCAATCGTACGCGCCTAGCATTAGAGGCATTTCATATCGCCAAAGAAAGCAACCTGATGAATGGCTGCATGGGAAACCGCACGCTAAGATTTTTGTCAACAGACCGACCCACCTGTGACAATAGACAGGAACAATCATCGCCCCTCACCGCGTTTGCTGACCGCTCATCACAGGAGGCGGGGGAAAATATCCAACGGTGATGTAACTTGACACCCTGCCGGATTGATGGCATCAGAGAATCTTCCTAATTGTGAAGTGACAATCTTTCTTTTCATCTTTCTTATAAAAGCTCTTGTTATTCATGCCTTCATCAAATGTGAGAGTCTGACGAAGATTAAATCGAAAATTTACTCAACAGAGTATTTTTATTTTATACCCGCAAGGCTATTAGCACAAATCAACTCCATGATAAATAATTTGTTTGTATTATTGATTATATCCGACTCCGACAAAAATGAAACGACTCTGAGACTTCGACTCCACATCCCTGTCTGTTTGGACCATTTTTCCCCGATGGAGCAAATGTGAATAGTGCAAACTGCTGAAAAGTCGTCCAGCAACTCCATGAATACATGGAAGCTGTACTTGAGCATCAATTCCAACATGCTTGACTACAGCAGGATCGTGCCACGCCTCCTGCAGTGAACGCTGGAAGCTTTCTTCGTGCATTGTTTGGTGACCATCTTATCGCTGCCCAGTCGACCTTAGATTGACGTGACCTTTTCATTCTCCGGATTTATCACTTTGTGGTTTCTTCTTTTGGGAATGCTGAAAATTTTTCGTTTACTCAGTAACACCGATTCTCGACCCCGATCACACTCCTCTACCACAGTGCATTCAAGAAACCTTTACAGAACTGTGCTCCAGGAGTGACCTTGCTCCTACTTTGCAAGCTGTTCAATGCTGTTTCTTTCATTGGTTGGAAAAGTGCATGCATAACTCGGGCTATCTTAATGAGTTGCGCGCTTCGTCTTTGTCAATGCCAATGTTATAATAAAATTGGCCTTGCATGGTGTGCTGTTTTTTAAAATCACCCTGTATATTTATGAATAAACGCTAAGTTTGTAAATGTTAGCTCTATTAGCCAAGCTACTTCCGCTTCTTGTTCCCTGGTGCTTCAACATCAATTGATGAGACATCTAGAGCATGTCTTATCAGGACAGCATGTATAATTTTGGAAGTTTGCTTTTCAATTGTTTTCTTCAATTTTTTCAAAGCTTGTAAATAGGATCTTCAATTTCTTTCCTGACTTTCACTGTGGATTCCTACCATTCTCCATCAGTTTTCAAAATATAGTTCTGTCTTCATACTTCAGTTCATTCTGATGACAATATTTCTTTTCTGGGGTCTTTCGAAGACAAAGTATTTTTGGATTCTTCAATTTAGGAGTACCAATCTCCTGCACCACAATTATATCAACTTCTTTTATTTGCAAATAACATTTGGAAGTGCGATTGACGTGTTTCAACAGAAGGACTTGATAGAGCTCCAGATTGTGATTAAGACAAGCGGAAAACAGCCGTAGCACCGGTAGGAAAGAAGGTACAACCATTTATTGTTTTGCGGAGAGAATGGAACGAGGAAAAGGCTGGAGATTTGAGCAATGAGGTACTGCATAGGTGAAATGGAGATAGCATATACAGTTAGGAATACAAACATTCCTCAAAATTATACATGCTTCCAAAACAATTTTTGTTCGATCACTTGACTAACATAAACTTCATTTGTCATATCAAAATTAGCCTACTTGCAAATTACAAAAACGAAACAATCGGTCCAATTTGCATTTGCCTATATTGCAAGCTGTCTTAAAATAACCATGATTTCAAGATTCAAAACAAAACAGCGGACACATAGTGCAAAAATCGATATTAAATCATTCTCGCATAATAAGTATCACTATTATTGTTCCAGTTACAAACAAACAAAACCGGATGTAAATCTACATAAACATTGCAGAGGGCTGCTAATTCAATACATGCAAAATGAGGTGTTCATTGAGATCATTAAATGCGATCGAAGCAGACCGCAAAAGTCAAATCCTTCAAAACATTAGAGATTATTTTCGGGCATTCGGGAAATTTTCTGAAGAAAAAGTTCGGGTTTTGGGGCATTTTCCGAGCATCCGGGCGTGAGTAGGATCACTGAATGCCGGTCAAATATAAAACAGCAACAAAAGACGTAAAAGTGTACACGAATACCCGACTGAATTTTTACGACTCGCTCAGAATATGCGAATTATATTGATGAAAAATTACGTTATGAATTACCAGGAATTACTTATGAGGCTGAAATCATACGTAGATCTACACACAATGCAGAAAAAATGATGCACTGTCCACAAGCTATTTATATCATCCTCGGTTAGCAGCTTTTTGCGACAAAGTGTTTCCAGCGCACTCGTTTTCAATACGTTCTCGACCTTCCCCGATATTCCGGGTCTGTAGTCATTGGCACCCTGCAGTATCCTATTCGCGTTTTTCTAGCCCGCATACTGTCCGCTTCAATTTAGATACACTTACCAAAGAGTTAAAAATAATCTGTGCAGAAATGCACCTTACCTCATACGAAGTGATCTCGGAATAAACCGGTTCGGGATCAGACTTGTCTCCATCAGAATTTGTTTGTAATTCTCCTCTAATATGTACGTATCGGGATCCATCTTTGCAAAATTCTCGTGCTGATCTGTCATCACAGACCGCAGTGGCATTCTAGAAGGTAATAGCAAACAAACTTTTTACTAAATAAAATTCGGAAACTCCGCTTGAAATGACACTATAGAAATATATATTATAGTGTAATTTTCATATATTTTAAAAAGACACTTTAGAAAAGCCAATGTTATAATGAACTATCTTATGCTGTCATTTCACCTTCCAGTCCTTCCTGTTCTTAGGCCACATCAGGGGAAAACAGAGTGGGAGATGCTCATATACATTACTGTTACTGACCCATTGAAAAAATTAAAACAATTTCGAAAAAAATACTATTTCGATTTGAATTTGAAAGTCATCCCTCAATTACTTCAACTGAAAACTTGACTAATCCATTACTTACACCAAACAAAAAAGAATCATCAGTGACAATAGGATGAATGACGTATACAAAAAATAGAAGCGTAAAAATAGACGAAAAATAGAAACAAATATTATGCAAACCTATGAACAAAAATACTAGATACGCAAACATTCAAGCAAAAGAAAAAAACAACATCAAGAGTCAAGTGATAGAGAATGCCAAAATAGAATATATGTGCTTTTTACAGAATTTTCACCCCTAGCACAGCTACGAGCCATGAACGAAGCTAGGGGTTACTCAGTCAAATATGAAACAAGCAACTTAGCGCCCCATTCAGAAACCCTACGTAGATTAAGGGCGATGCATAACCACTGACGTTGCTGGGGTTAAATAACATTTCAAAAATTATTAAAATCTGTATATGGATGATGCTCAGTCAACATCGCACAGGGGCTTATCTGAAACAATCCAAGCTATTCATTTTAAAATTCAGTAAAGAATTCAGCATCTCATTGGAGCACAGAGCAGACAAGTAAAAATCGCTTAAATCTA
Organism: Prostheceraeus crozeri; assembly: GCA_907163375.1. Taxonomy (NCBI): domain Eukaryota; kingdom Metazoa; phylum Platyhelminthes; order Polycladida; family Euryleptidae; genus Prostheceraeus; species Prostheceraeus crozeri. Next base: position 48,517 of record CAJQUW010007933.1, on the reverse strand, counting down.
TGGCGTCAATTAAAATGTCACTGAAGTCAATGTGTCTGCAAGTTACTGAAACATTTTATTACGAACGGAAGACGCTTGTGAGCAACAAAACAATTGCTTTACTAAGGCTGACCAAACTTTTACAAATAAAAAATTAATCAAAAATAGTCAAAAAAGTAATCAAAAATTTAAACGCTGAGTGCTTTCTCAGAAATATCTAGGAGTAATAAGTGGTTTAGAAGTCGGAAAACGATCAGTTAATCGTAATTCACGTTCTGCAAGTCGTTTCACTAACATCAACCGTAGTGACGACTGTCACCTGACCCTTCAGATAACATGACAGCTGAGATGAGTATTTTTGAGTTTTGACGATAAATGCAGAATTGAAATGAAAAAAAAGCATTTATTCATGACACTTTGCTTGTTTACTAAGCTTCAACTAACAATTTAGGGTTCACACAATTTATCCATACTACTGTAGAAAATGGTCAGTAATGATTTTTATCAGCCAAAATTTTATGACGGCGTTATCTACGAGAGAAGTTAATTAGATAACGGACTCAATCTCTTTCTATGTCAGCGATGCCACAGAAAAGATGACATGATCATTATAATTAATAAGCTTGTTGCATTTCAAGATTGGTTCATTAAGGAGACTCAGTTGACATAATTATCCATCAGCATACTTTCTTGGGCCGCTATGTTCTGACTTAGAAACGAATCGACTATGTATTAAAAGTTGCCCGTTTAAATTTTATCTTTTCGAATGTTCCATAAGTTTCAGTCGGGAACTGCACATATTTTTAGTGAATATAGAACTATTTGTTTGGAAATAACATACTAGTAAAATACAGTCACACAAAATGAAGAGCATTACAATTGATAAAATGAAATTATTTGCCAAAATTGAAAATCTAGGTTGTATCAGTTACAAAAACCGGTCACTAATATGTTGTCATCTTTTATGCCACATTTCATGGTCAATTTCTTCCGTCAACACATTTTTTATAATTTTCGGTAGAATTGTTTTTGTGAAATATAATCCGTTTCAGACATCAGCGCAGCAGTTATCCCTTTGAAATTCCAACAATTCCTCACACTTTTTCGTAACACTTTGACGCAAAGTAACAAGCTGAACTCTTTGACTAAGGTAGATGTTAGATGTCCCTAAATTACTCATTCACTCCTAGCTATCAAGGGAAAGTCCTCAAACCAAGGGAAAATAAGGACTGGGGACGGGTGTGTCCGTAAAAAAAAGAGTGGTCTGCAGATAATGATGCACCCTATACCTACATAATGATGTTGCTACTGAATTTTTAAAGAAGTAAAAGATTCAACTATCACCTTCATTTCGCAAACTTGCAACTGACGATGCCTTTTAATACCATAACATACTGCAGCGATGAATATATCGGCGGTTAATGCTATCAAACCTTCTTCAAATCCAAGTCCCATTTACACCTAAAAAAGAAAACACCAATTAGTCTAAACAAAAACATCGATCATTCACCACAATCATTGACAAATAGAAAATTAAAGACGTTTCATAGAATGTAGAAATATTGCTAATTTGTGAAGATAATTAAGCAAGACAAATTCGATAAGAATTAAACAATTTTCAGTCGGACAATCGAGAAAAATAACAAATTCCATGTAATAAGTATTGCAATAGAAAGTGACAAGACATACATACAAAATACAAAACTGCTAAAATTTTTTTTGAGAGAGTGGCCATCGATCCGATCCGATTGTATAAGGGAAAAATCCGATTACAATGACTTGGTAGTTAATCCGATCCAAAATAATCCGAAAAATTTTATTTGAACATTTTTAGCATTGAATCTCAGTTTATAGCTACGGGCTGGGTAGTGTGTAGGCCTGCATGCAATTTGAACATTGGCATGCAGTTGAGCATATAGGGGAAGTGAGGAGGCATGGGTCATCCTGATTCAAAACAATGTAGCATTTTACCTTTTTCATTAATGACTACCTATTTTTTTTATAGAAAGTTACCAAATAGACCAAGGAATAACAAATAGCACCATAAGTAACCGCAGAAATTCTTGAATAGAAGCTAACTGTAAAATAATTAAGAACCAAAAAATTCTGACTTTTCAATCTTGGGTGGGAGGTGTGGGCAGTGATAGCACTGCTTCATTCATGTCCGTCCAACAATTCAAGCATCTATTCGACAAGCCTTTCCAGCCAACGTGTTATAATATATATAATACGTAAAGGACGCAAAGGTACATCGGCCTGCTACTTAACTAGTTTTCTATTGTGTTGCAGTTCCCACCGTGTGAGGCTCGGGAATTCATTGTGTTGTTATTGATGCATATGCTTGATTGTTCGCAATCGTCTCGTACTTATTTAGCATTTGGTAATGATTACCTAAAGAAAAACAGGGCCCTGCAGCTCTTCTCTCTTTACATGGCAAGGCTAGGCAAGCGGTACTGAGTTAGACGTGAATGAAGTTGTATAAGAAACCGGCAGAGACTTGATTATAAGCAAGATGGATTACCTTTTACCAAAGATGAAGACCAACTCACCTACGATGCTTAGTTTAAGACCATGCGACGCGATCCTTGTACTCCGATTGAGGAATATCTTCGTGCTTTCAACGGGCCGTGCCTAGTGTTCACACGGGTACCTGGTCAGGGGCACGGTCCGGTTAGAAATTCAAACAACTACCCGGTCAAGACACGCGTACTGCTGCAAAATCAAGCACGGTCGGTCCCTAGGTTCGAGTCATTTATGGCAAAAGGCAGTGAAGCTACATAACGAGTTTGCTCATGCAAAACTCATCGATTTCATTTCGCGTGCAAAGAAGTTGGAAGTTGGCTGAAATGATCAAATCGGCAAAGGTAAAATGCAATGTTTGGCAAAAGTTCAAGCGTCCAAGACCAGGACCATGTACTGGACTTCCCCTGTCTAGAGCGTTCAACAACACAGATGAAGCAGTAGATAACAATTGAAGCAGATGAAAGAGCCCTGTTTTTCCATATACGAGTAACAGAGACCATGTCTACGTACATCGCAGCATAAGTCATTCCTGACAAGTCAGCAGAACTTTATCCGACAACGGCGGTGAGTTAAATAAGAGAAATTTCATAGTATGGCGGAGAATTGTGACATAAATGTCCTCACCACAGCCCCGAAAAGCCCTTGGAGTAATGAGCTTGCTGAGAGATACAACGCAGTTCTTGGAAACAACGTCAGCAAGATTGTTTCAGAGTCAGTGTAGTTACCAAATATTGCTGTCATGAGCTGTGTAATCAAAGAATGCTCTTGCCAACGTTCATGGATTCTCCCATAGACAAATTCCTTTGGGTCGCAATCCTGTATTCCTAAATGTGTGTTAGGGGCAAGATCCAGCGACGGAAGGAACTACTGTTAGCGAGATGGTCGCACAGAATTTGAATACTATGCAGTATGCAAAGTGCTAGAAAGCAATGCATCGAAAAAAATGAATCCTGCGGTAAGTTGCGAGAAGAGCTTTAAGGCTCAATATTCGTGGTTATGACGCGGTTGAACAGGGTCATTTCATTTTCTACAAACACCTCAACTCAGCCGATGGCGGGGACCCTGGTGTGTAATTGGTGCTGACGGAAAGGAAGACATAATTAAACACGGAGGACTACTTAAACGCTTTTGACGTATTTATACGTTTTCGCAACCCCACCGAAAGAAGCCAATACAGAGATGACATGAAGATTGAAAATATTAGTGTATGGATTAAACGATGCTTCTCTCAGAGGCACTGAAGTAGCTACTCCACTTTCGCAGTAACTATCAGAATGGACAGGAATTAAATCGAATATTGCGTGTTAAACTGACCATTCTTCTCTCGTAGAAGACATTGCATCTTCCAAAAGTGTTCAAGACAAAAAAACTCAGATTTTAACTTAGCTCTGTTGCGAGAAATGTCTAAACACAGAGAACTCACCGTTCGATGGATCTCAACTGACCAACAGCTTGCAAATTGCCTCACTAAGCGTGATGCAAGTAGTGAAAGGCTGTGTAGTGCTTCACATCAACATAGATAATGAGTAATCATGCCTTAATCGGCAAGACGATTAATCGACCGATTATTGACACGGCAGAGCGATTATCGGTAATAGGCCGATTATTTGCCGATTAGTGGTCTTTTGAGGATTTTGTAAATTTTCATTCAAATTTAGAGACTAATCGAAAGACAAGATTTCATATTCTCAGACATACTTAACTTAACATGCACATTGTGCATTGAACTACTAACCTAAATTCACACGACTTCTTTATATCATTCCGATGAACAACTGAATTCTCCAATAGACTCCACATTCTGCCATATTGATCATGTATGCTGGTAAAGTTAGTTTCGTATATTATTATTATGTATAAATATACTTAGTATTTTTTCACCGAGTCTATATAGAAGAGCCCAGAATGGGAACCGGCCAAGATCTTTCGGTTTGGGCCGCTAACCAAGGCACGGAATTTTGGTTACGTTGTAGATTTAATTTGCCGGTCAGAGCCTGATTCGCATTTTTTTAATTTTTGGGCCCACACGCGTCTTGCTGAAAATTAGCAGCCATTTGAATATTTTCGCAAATTGTGATTGAAGAATCATTGATCATGTTTTGCATTATCAAGATTCACTCAAAATGTCTTCTTGTTCAGAATAAAGTAATTTGAGTATTCATAAGCCAATGTACATAGCCAGCAACTAAATGCAACTACAGATGTTTAAAGCAAATGTACATGCATGCTTTCATACAGGGCTGGCCAAAAGTAACGCAAAATATAAATGAGCTGTAATTTTCTTATCATGCAACATTTTGCATAGGATAGAGTATCAGGGGCACTAGCACGCTTGAAGATTTTTAGAATATTAGCAGAAAGTGATAGAATCATATCTATTCAAAAAATACATACATGTACAAGTGTATCACAATAAATGCTCAAAATGACCTCCATTATTTTCGGTGACAAGTTGTAGTAGTCGCACAAGATACGACACTGCAGCAGAGAACTCGGTAGCTGTCAGCTGGAAATCTCCGATAGAATCCTGTCTTTCAATTCTTCGATGCTTTCCGATTTGCTCATATGATACACGCGAGATTTAAACATTCCCCAAAACCAGAAATCCAGAGGAGAAAGATCTGGAGATCTCGCTGGTCAAGGCTGCCCATATCCACTGATGGAAAATGTTTGGACACCAATTCTTGTAGAACCGTCTTAGAATAATGCGCTGTCATGTTGAAAAATGACTAAGTTAATCTTTCACTTTCTTAGTTCTGGGATCACATGATCGGAGAGCATAGCACGGTAATTGTCACTATTGACAGCGCCATCGAAGAAAAACGGAGTTATTTGGCAAGTTGCTGAAAATGTAATCCATAAACTTTCGGCGAATGCAAACTTTCTCTTATCGAATCATACGGATTGTAGTAAGCCCATGTAATACAGTTGTGCCTGTTAACTGTACCGTCCAGGCTAAAATAGGCCTCATCACTCTATAGCACATTGGTCAACACGCTAGGATTTTGTGACATCCAGTTCGCGAAATTCATTCGAGCCTCATTCTGCCTCCGTGATGGACTGCATCAGAGGGATGAATAATAAGGATACATCGGCTAATAAGGATACCCTTCGGCGCCTACAGCCTCCATGACCGACAATCCTCATGACTCGACATCCAGCCTTGATAATTTCGCAGACGTCAGCGCCGACGCAACCTTTGTGGTTGGGCCATCTGGCTTACTGGAGCCGATTCCATCTGCGGCCGCCAGTCCGCCTATAGCCACACAGGGTGCATCTTCGGCGCCCGCTGAAGACCTACCTGAGGGTCCCGAGGGCGAAATCCAACGCCCCGCACCAGAGGGTGCAGACGGAGATGATGAACCTCCAGTTCCAGCTCCTCCATCCGTTTGGCGAGGTGATGCTCACATCCACCTCTACGACGCTTGCGTTCGCGCGGGCCATGCTGGCCATATCAATGAGATGGAGGCTGATATCGCAGAGATGAGCGCAGTAGTAGGCATTCGGGACAACGTCGACAGCTGGGGACACAGCGACCTCCAAGGAGATTTTCCCCATGTCAAAATAATATTAGCTATGGGTCTGCACCCCCGTCATGCGGATATTTGGTCTCCTTCGGTGGAAGCACAACTTCGCCGCCATGTACGTTACAACACCAACATAGGGGCCATCGGTGAGACTGGACTCGACATGAAATGGACCATTGATTGGGACTGCCAGTGTCGAGCATTCTGTGACCAGGCTTTGTTGGCCGCTGAACTTTCCCTCCCATTGATCCTACACCGTAGAGAGAAGGAGTGGGGAGATACAGAGGCCCACGAAACCCTGGCAGAGATTTTGCTCAACCACATAAATCCGGCCAATCGACTGGTTCTGCACTGTACCTACGTCCCTCGGGAGATAATACGTTCTTTTGCAGATCTTTTCCGCAACATGTTTTTTAGCGTTGCGCCCATCCTCGTCCGCAACGATCTGAGTCGGAGGAACGATCCTAGGATTCAGGCAATACGAGCCATCCCGATCGAACGCCTACTGATAGAGACGGATGCGCCTCATCTTGCCAGATATCCGACCCGAACGGATATTATCTCCCGTGTAGCTAAATGCCGCGACCTGACGGAAGAAAACTTACGTAATATTGTTCACGACAACTTCAAGCGTGTCTTCCGCCTATGAATTATATAAGAATTATATATTATATGAATTATATAATTATATATATAATCGGGACGATTTTTTTTCAGTAGGGGGGGAAGTGTAGTAGTATTGTTTTACTATGATAATATTGATTACGTGACACTTCAATGAAACTATAAATGTTAGTTTCGTTTTTAAATGGCATGAAAATGTGTACATTTAAATGTATTATTTATGCTTATTGATGGTACTGGGAAACAACGAATTATATATAGTCATGATATATATAGGTGCCGAATAATAGAAGGCATGCAATATCCAAATGATTACCAATAACAAAATGAACGACGCTGTCGTTTAAATATGCTTTATAAGTCGAGTTAATAAATTTGGTGAACTCTGTTCACGACTAGAACGAAACAATCAGTAACAAAGTATACGGCAAAGTGGTATGTGACTTGTCCGGTGTGATTGTGTTATATGTTATGTATAGAGAATAGTGACACATTTGTTTATTAAATAAATTGTATAGTAAGTGTAGTGGCTGAGTAAACTTATAACTTCACGAGTTGGGCTTGCTCTGCTACATAAATTAAATATAATAACAACAAACCTATAGCTCTCCGAGTTAGGTTTGCTATTGTAAAATGATCTTATTCCTTCTATCAAATTCTATTTATACAAAATCGTCTACTTACAGTTCAACCACTTGGCACAGCGTTACAAACGAAAGTAAAGTGAGCATTAAAAAGTATAAAGTCACTAGGCAACACATTCAGAGTAATCAAATATCATGCCAATGCAAGTACAGAAAACATATGTACAATATCTTGCTAAATATCACCAAGCGATATCTGAGACCTACCAAGAAATCCAGGAGCCGCACGAGAAGCTATATCGGATATCTATAGATCACGATATCTAAGGTAAGCGAACACCCAGCTGAGCACTTTCCGAAATCTGAGTTCAGGCTTGCCAACAATTAATTAGTCAATTAAAACAAAGGCTCCTTCAGATGAATAAGAATGCACAACTTACAACAACTTACACTCCCCCATGATCTAAAGATCATCAATTGATGCGAAAAACTCCAATCATGTGACGTAATCCTGAAGATAAGCCGGCGGCCGGCGAAACCGAGTACTCCGTCTGGGAGAAAAGCTGACAGTAACAGGGGTCGTATTCGTTTCAGGTTCGAGACCGGTGTGGACCAAGTCGTCACTGTCGCTGCCAGACGACAAATCTCCCGACTGAAAGTCAGCCCTGTCGAACACAAAATTCTCAGAAGCCGCTGAGTCACTATCGGAATCGTCTTCATTCTGAGATGCATCAACGTCCATCCTGACACTACGCGGAACACGTTTCACATGAGTAATGTGTCTCGTTACCCCGTCACAATTCAGCTCGAGAAATACAGGAGATTTGATTGCTGTTACTCGCTTTGGTCCGCTCCACTCACTGTCGCATTTTCCATCCGATCTTACATAGACTTGATCACCAATTGCAAACGGATTTTCGCTTTCCATCACTTCCTCTTGATGTTGACGAGGTTGTCGCTTCACTTCCTTACAAGATAATTGTCTCTCTGCACGAATGTCAGGCATCCTGGGTTTCACGTGGAACATCATCGTATGTGGCGATGGTGAAAAGCGATTATGAGTCACATTGTACCAAAACACACATTCAGGAATTGAGTTGCCAGATCTTGCAGCCATAATTTTGATGATCTTGTGATTCCTTTCACTTATTCCATTGCCTTGTGGACGATAGGCGCACGAGAATTCATGCTGTACACACCATCGCTTCGTCAACTCTTTCATCTCAGAACTGCGATAGACTGCACCATTGTCGGAAAGAATTGATTCAGGAGGTCCAAACTTGCAGAATATCTGTCTCAAATGAAAACACACCTCTCTTGCAGACTCACTCTGAAGACTCTTCCAAACACAATATCTCGATGACAAGTCAATTAAAGTCAGATACGATTTTCCACCAACATGAGTAATATCACTAGACACACGTCTCCAAACTTCGTCACAGGAAAGCGAACCTTTCTTATAGTGAGGATTGATCGAAGGACAAATCTTTGCACACTGATCACAATCCGATATTACCTTCTTCACAATGCTTTTCGACAATCGATCTCCATATCTCTCACCAACCAACTGTTGCGTTCGATCAACACCCATGTGATGTCGCCGGTGAATCTCTTGTACAACCTTGTAGACATCGTCTCCCTCCGAAATTGTTCCGACAAGAGCATGCGATTCAGTTGTTGCAAGCCATGCTTTTGGCACCCTCGTCAACCTATCGGCGATGTTGTTCTCCGACTTGACCAAATCCACAACGACCTCTAGACTTTCTTGTTTCCTAAGCTCTCTCAGTACATCAATACGACGACGTATTAAAAGCTCAGAAAGGGCATGAGTCCTGACGTTGTGAGTATCATGCAGAGCTGAGTTGAGCCAACTTCTGACAGTAGCAGAATCAGTTTTGACTGTAAAAGTCTTGGCACCCCATTTAATGGCCATGTTGACACCACGAATAGCAGCGTCAAGTTCGCTGATGTTAATGTGAGACGTATCCTTTTCCTTTCGCAACCACGCCGCATCCTCCACGACCGAATCATTGACGCACATCACAACACCCATTGCCAGGTTGCTCGCATCTGTCCAGACCGTCATCCTCCCATTCAAAGGAGCCAACCATTTTCCCTTCACCGGATCATCTCCTGACTTCAGCTTGTGATCGATTTCTTTCACCTTGTCGAATAGTGATCGGCTAACCACATCATCCCAGCCAAGTCCTTCTTTAGCCGTCAATCGCTGAAGAAACGCGCATGCCACTGAGCCAGCCACACACTGGAAAATGACCGAACCATTCACCCAAAACCTTATGCACTTGTCGCCTTGTCATTCCTTCAAAATCTACCCTCGGAAGCCGTCCGTCTCTTTTCCATTGCAGATGCTGATCAACCGATAGACCCAGAATGCGAACCCTCTCGATGTCTCCAATACGCTCGGCAGGTTTGGAAGTTAGACCAAATGATTGTAGATGCTCAACCACGCTTTCAACGGGAACAAGATCTTCATTTACGAAAATGTCGTCGATAGAGCTACTCGCTGCCCTTCTGATGTTCGGCTCTTCATTCAACACTCTCTCGACTATTCTTGTCATGACCTTTGGGGCGATGTTCAGCCCGAATCCCAATCTCGTCAGAACAAAAGTCTAGCCACCCCAACGCACACCCTGAAACTTCCACAGAGAAAGGTCGACTTGTATTTGGAGGTAAGCCTTCTTCAAGTCAACGACGGCACAGTTGGGACCCAGCCTCCTCCACTCTCTAAGACGATTTTGACAAAGAGGCGTTGCAGCACCTGGATGACTCGTGATATGATCATTTAAATATCTGAAATCAAGCATGGGACGAATTTTTACTTTCCCAATCTTTTCTTGCTTAACAGACATCAGGGGCAAAACATTTTTCAGTTCCCCGTCTCTCCGCGCATCCCACGGGATCAAGATTTCATCCACCACCCACTGCTCGATTTCGTCATTGAAAGCGTCGCGATGTTCACTGGGAATCTTGTAGTTGCAGCGATTGCTGTTGCCCTGAGGAGGATCACTTTTCCATCTCCACTTAACCGACCATTTCTGTTCTTGATAGCTAGCTTCAAAATCTTCATCATCTAGCTTCAGATCGAGCTTACTTCTTACCATTGACTCACCACCCGTCTCAGCACAACCTTCCTCATCTAATTTAAAATAAGGTCCATCTCTTGTTGATGACTCACAAGCCGCTGCTGAAACCAAATGTTTACTGTTGTCAGGCGTCATGATTTCCGATCCAATAGTGAAAGTCGCTTGCCCTCCATCACGCACCGCGGGCACATACAAACCATACTTCAGAATCACATCTAACCCTAGAACCAAGTCGATCTTAAGCGGGAGCCGGGTAAAAACGAATGCTTTTACAGGACCAACGACATTCTCTCCTACCACCACACTTTCCAAAACAACACTTCCCAGAGCTTCGATTATCTCACAGTTTATTATTTCCAATCGCAGCCTCTCAGGAACCAAAGGTAGGTTATTGATCATAGTCGCCGTAACTAAAGTAACGCTACATCCAGTATCAGCCATTATCCTTCCCACTCGCTCGTTAACCATCCCACGCTTGATCAGGGTCAGATCAAGGGTTGCGACACAGAACCTCACTAATGGGGGGGGTGGCAATTTTCGGTGTCACCCCCTCCTCCTGGTTTAAAGGGACCGCAGTTGCACAGTCTGACTTCAGGTGACCTCGCTGTCCACATCTGTAACAGGAAACCCTGCAATCCTTCTTTATGTGTCCCAACCGCTTACAACCGAAGCATCGAGGAACCCTGGTTTGTGGCTCATCCGACTTTGTATTGCCAAAATTATCCTTTCGCGACTGAACCTCTACTGCTCCAAACGCTCCAGCATCCCCAGGGCTAGGCCAAATTTTCTCGGCAGTATCATAAACTTTTTGATACGTCAAATCGTCACCGATCTGCAACCTCACCTGATCTCTAATATTTGCAGGTAGAGAATCAAGCAATATTAAGCCCGTAACATAATCCATGCAGTCACCTCCGGCGCATGAAACCTTGACCAACTTCTTAACCTGGTCTCCTGCTGTGCTAAGAGACTCCCCAACCGAAACCTTTTTGGATAGAGCCATTCTCCAGGCATCCAACCTCCTCAACCCAAAGGCCCTGCGAAGTGCTGCCTTAACTATTTCAGCGTCTCTCTGATGTTCAGGAGATAAATTCTTCCAAGTGTCGTACACAGCATCACTTAAATACATTGAAAGAAGTTGAGCCTCTTTACCTTTCTACTCGTCTATCTCCACCGCCAACTCAAACTTATCTATCCACCTCTCTATATCCCCTGATCCATCAAAATTGTTAATTTTCTTCATTGCCTTCATGACTGCCCGGCTAGCTTGTAAAATGATCTTATTCCTTCTATCAAATTCTATTTATACAAAATCGTCTACTTACAGTTCAACCACTTGGCACAGCGTTACAAACGAAAGTAAAGTGAGCATTAAAAAGTATAAAGTCACTAGGCAACACATTCAGAGTAATCAAATATCATGCCAATGCAAGTACAGAAAACATATGTACAATATCTTGCTAAATATCACCAAGCGATATCTGAGACCTACCAAGAAATCCAGGAGCCGCACGAGAAGCTATATCGGATATCTATAGATCACGATATCTAAGGTAAGCGAACACCCAGCTGAGCACTTTCCGAAATCTGAGTTCAGGCTTGCCAACAATTAATTAGTCAATTAAAACAAAGGCTCCTTCAGATGAATAAGAATGCACAACTTACAACAACTTACACTCCCCCATGATCTAAAGATCATCAATTGATGCGAAAAACTCCAATCATGTGACGTAATCCTGAAGATAAGCCGGCGGCCGGCGAAACCGAGTACTCCGTCTGGGAGAAAAGCTGACAGTAACAGGGGTCGTATTCGTTTCAGGTTCGAGACCGGTGTGGACCAAGTCGTCACTGTCGCTGCCAGACGACAAATCTCCCGACTGAAAGTCAGCCCTGTCGAACACAAAATTCTCAGAAGCCGCTGAGTCACTATCGGAATCGTCTTCATTCTGAGATGCATCAACGTCCATCCTGACACTACGCGGAACACGTTTCACATGAGTAATGTGTCTCGTTACCCCGTCACAATTCAGCTCGAGAAATACAGGAGATTTGATTGCTGTTACTCGCTTTGGTCCGCTCCACTCACTGTCGCATTTTCCATCCGATCTTACATAGACTTGATCACCAATTGCAAACGGATTTTCGCTTTCCATCACTTCCTCTTGATGTTGACGAGGTTGTCGCTTCACTTCCTTACAAGATAATTGTCTCTCTGCACGAATGTCAGGCATCCTGGGTTTCACGTGGAACATCATCGTATGTGGCGATGGTGAAAAGCGATTATGAGTCACATTGTACCAAAACACACATTCAGGAATTGAGTTGCCAGATCTTGCAGCCATAATTTTGATGGTCTTGTGATTCCTTTCACTTATTCCATTGCCTTGTGGACGATAGGCGCACGAGAATTCATGCTGTACACACCATCGCTTCGTCAACTCTTTCATCTCAGAACTGCGATAGACTGCACCATTGTCGGAAAGAATTGATTCAGGAGGTCCAAACTTGCAGAATATCTGTCTCAAATGAAAACACACCTCTCTTGCAGACTCACTCTGAAGACTCTTCCAAACACAATATCGCCTGATCCATCAAAATTGTTAATTTTCTTCATTGCCTTCATGACTGCCCGGCTAGCTTGTAAAATGATCTTATTCCTTCTATCAAATTCTATTTATACAAAATCGTCTACTTACATTTCAACCACTTGGCACAGCGTTACAAACGAAAGTAAAGTGAGCATTAAAAAGTATAAAGTCACTAGGCAACACATTCAGAGTAATCAAATATCATGTCAATGCAAGTACAGAAAACATATGTACAATATCTTGCTAAATATCAACAAGCGATATCTGAGACCTACCAAGAAATCCAGGAGCCGCACGAGAAGCTATATCGGATATCTATAGATCACGATATCTAAGGTAAGCGAACACCCAGCTGAGCACTTTCCGAAATCTGATTTCAGGCTTGCCAACAATTAATTAGTCAATTAAAACAAAGGCTCCTTCAGATGAATAAGAATGCACAACTTACAACAACTTACAGCTATTTCACGTACATAGTATTAATAATAAGAAACCTAAAGCTCTCCGAGTTGGGTTTACGCTGTCACAGATAATAAAAAAGTCATTCACGTGTTAATAATAACTAGCTTATAGCCTTTGATACGGTTGTTCTGGTAATTTGATATTGTCCTACCTATATCCCCTTGGGTTGGTTAAAATTAGTGCCGTGAATAATACCTATAGGCCTTCTGGTTTGGGTATTGTTGTCAGAATAATAATAAATAATCTAAATAGTGAACTGCTGCTGCTCCTGCTGCTTCTACGACAAGAGCTAAAGGATTGGAGACTGCTGAGGATTCAAAGGACACCACTGGCAGCAATCGGTAGGTTTATAACGTAACACTTACAGTACGCGCATCATACCTACCCAACTAATTTACATCTACTAGCTCGGCCCGTTACAATTGTTCCTCGGGTAAAGTGCCCAACTATCGGGGGACGTTCATTTTGTGTGCAAGACTCTCGTACATGGAACTCATTACCACCGCATATAACGAACATTTTTGAACCGCATATTTTTAAGAAATCAATTAAGCAGCATTTCTTAAAATCCTGTTATACGTATTTTTGTACTAAATGGTTTTTACTTACATACTTTTATTATTATAATTTTGATGAAATTTTGTACAGTGGCCTTGAGACGTGTAAACATGTGAAATGTCACTCAAATATAATTCGTTCCTGAATCACTGACTAGTATTGAAGAAGGTTGTCTGTTTGAAGACTGCCTAGTATTTAAGAATTCACTTCATCACGAAGTGTCGATAGACAAATGCTTTATCTGAACTGAATGTCAAATCGGTCCAGTTCATTTTTTCATCAATAAAGAATATTTTGATGCACTAAGACTACTAGGTTATGATCATCAACGCATTCAGGTGATTCAGAAAAAACATCACAAAATTGAAACAAACTTTTGATAATGGCATTGTAAGACTTTGAAAATATGTTCAGCGACTCAAACAAAATGCTTCGATCTGAACATGGACTGAGTTTGCCTACACATTGCTTATATATGTGACAGCTCAATTGATTGATTTAAAAACTTCTCATGTAGTGCGTTAAAAGCAGAGAAGGATTTCTCGAAACAAATCTCAAAAGCGATGAAGCATTTGCTACACACAAGACTCAAGCATTGGAGTGGAACAGTCTCTGAAGCTTTGCATCTATCTTTGTTTGCATCTATGGTCGTAGCTGCTCATCATTGCCATTTAGAGTCATGAAGATATTAGGGCATCTTATCATTGTAGTTAATTATTTGGGCTCTACCACAGATATGGAATACTGTGCGATGTCTATGTAGATATCCAATGTCGATGGGCAATAGCAGGCATGTATTAGAGAAAATAGTGTTAAACATCTTTCTAATGAGTCATGGGATGATAAGTTTGATCATCTTTATGATCGTGTTGATCAGAATGTTAGTGACAGAGACAAATCATGATTACGACAAGGCAATTTGGCTCCGGTCTATTTTATTTATTTTAATTTTAACAACCCCTTTCTCCCATATAAATGGGGTAGGGGGGATTCATACAAACAAGATAAAAGGGAGACAGTTCATATACATCATAAAATTCATGGAAACACAAACTAGCTACAGTCCACAAACCATCAGGGTAACACCACATGAAACGATATCAGGAAACACAGTCAAGTAAAATGTCAGTCTCTCCATACTTCAACCACCTTGTGAAGGTTGAAGAATAACCACCTCCGGTTATTGAAGAATAATTGAATTTCCTATAAAATCATCCCGTTTATCACATTTGCAGTAGACCGTCATGGGCGGAATATCATTAGCGGCTTCACTGCGGTATGACTCCTGAGCATTTCTTCGGTAGTTGATCTGATGTTGAGCTGATGATTCTATCAGAAATCTTTCTAATCATCAGCTGAGCATTACCAATTGAGCTGGAAACAGATTTAATGATTCCAAAAGATATTTGTTTAAGTCGGTATCGACTAGAGACAAAAAGCGAATTTATTTAAAAATAACCTCTCCTCGAGGAGAGACAACAACAGTTCAACAATGGCTATAAATTTGAGAAATGCAGCTGTTAAATCAATTGGAACTAATCATCCTTCTTCATTCTACACGACATCTCATTCGAAGGGGAAAAATCCAGTTTTTCAAGCTCTCGATCAAGAATTAATACAGTTCAAACATTTAGTATCTTCTCGCCAAGAAAAGACTAAGTATAACAAGAAGGGTATTGGAGGCGAAGGTGAACTTTTTGCTCGCTCGTAAGTAGAATGAATGTTTCTGTGTTTTTGTATACACTTGGACTATTAAAGCGACTGATGATTGAAATATATTTCACATCATGTGTTGTATTCCCAGACAAAGTTTGCAGCCGTTACCACTTTTTCTCCATTTATGCAACGGTAATGCAAACAAAGAATCTAGTTATTTCCTGCTCATTATGTTTTCCCATGATGTATGTTGATATAGCTCAGTTACCACTTGTGGATTATCGGAAAATTGATTTTAGGAGGGAGGTGGGATTCAAAGCTCAGACTGCGCCAAGGTTCAGTCTTGCCAATAGGTGTCTGCAGATTCAATGCGTCAACATATACTGCCACGAGACTTGGTTGTTAACATGGAGTGGTATGTCATGGCTGTTTTGGAAGCTTGATGTGATAATGCATTGTTTATATATTCAATCGCTGCCGGAAGATTCGGGTATTACGATGCGAGATTCATTATGGTGTTTTATTGAGTGCCCCGGCATGCTCGTGAAAAGTTTTTCATAGATCTCTCGATGCCATTCATTTAGTCCAACTGAATTTCGCCTTTTCGATTTCTTCAAGCACTTTGATTTTTAGGTGGTTATACAGCGAGTAATTTCCACATCAATACGCATACGATCGTTGATTGATTAGACATTATATTTTGGAGGTCATTCATATCTTGTCTTCACTTGATTCATGAACATGGCTTACAGGAATGCATGCATATGTTTATTAATGTATTGAAAATTTCATCAAACTTTAAGTGTTTGAAATCAATGGAGAGACTTTCATCATAAATAAAAGACCAATCTACATCATTCACGTGTGATAAGAAGTTCACATTTGATTTCCGAAAATCGAAGAATTTTCCCGAGTAATATGGCATTTATCACCGGAGATTTTGGAAATATAAGAAGCGCTGATGCTTCTAATATAAGGTGGGCCATAAGTGTGAGGGTTCTACAAGGTGGGATCTCAATTCACTTCGGAACTGTAATGTCATGCAAGGGATTGTAGGGGGCTCTCATTGCTCACGAGCCAACGTTTGTAAAGGATGGTACGATGCGGGCGCTAAGAATCTTTCAATTGAAATTTTTTGAAATTAAAATAGTCATGCGCCAAAGTTCAGTTGCCAAATGAATCTGTACATGAGTTTGTCTCACGTCGTCAAATTCTTCCCAGCTATTTTGTGCTAATCAAGGTGTTACACTCCGAGCGAAATGAGATGCAAAAATCAGACTAACAGCACCGTAGCTGTTTGATGATCTTCAAATGTAATCAATTTCTTAAGAATATCATTTACCATTTGTTGACGCGTTGCGATGCCCGTTGTAAATTCCGGATCATCAACAGAAACACTTCGATGCTGAAAGAGTCAACATAGCATTAGCGAAGCAGAATTCCTCGGAACAAAAATGTCAAGGCTATCTTGCTTGCAACATTATTAATTCCATCGTTGAGGCAAAATAATTTCAATCAAAACAAATATTTTATTTCTTCACTTTATCATCATTGTATTATCTGTCATTTCATAACATCAAGTGCCATTGATAGTCTACTTTTATGTCACATGTAAATCTAAATGAATAATTTAATTTACTTCAACTCTGATTAATGCTCCAGATTGTCATAAATTGACAACTGAAAAGGCTGGGTTAGCAGGAAATTTCCGTCAATTAATTAAATTATTAAGAACTTATACATACAAAATTAAGGACTTCTATGGAGATGATGAATGAAGTTGAGGCAGGAAAGATATTTTCTAAACATGTGACGCTTCGTGGTGCAGAAATTATCTTAGAACTAATTTCTACGATTTTTTAATGTGACAATTTGGACAAATTTCACATACAACCTCGCTCAATTCATATGCATTAGTATTTTTTTGTTTTTTTATTTTGTCTTAACGTTTTTCGTACAGCTATTTCTCCAAAGTTGAAAGCCGATCTAGCGTATTCATAAGTGATTCATCATTATGTACAGAAATCTTATTTAATTTTATACTATTAACCGAAATTACTAGAGGATGACAATTTTTAGTTAAAAATATTTGCACAATATCTTCTAGTCTGCGCGGAGTTTATATTATTTCGTTAAATGAAGACAATTAACTCATAGCTTATGCTTCAGTGACGGCTCATCATATTGTTGCTTCACATGAATCAACAGAGTTTAAGGGCTTGACTTCAATAGATAAATTGATCATAGATTGTTGTGAAAGCTGTGCTTATACATGTGCAGGCATGAAACTTCGTCCAAAAATCCATGCATTGTGTTTATTTGTGTAAGAAAAGCGGCAGTCATGAGCACTAATATCGAAACTATTCTTATGTCAATGTTTATTTTAAGTAAAGTGGCGACTCGTCCATGACGACATTTGGGGGCACTGACGCACCCCATCAAATGTTGAATAGTTCATTAACCTATAAATCTGACAATCTTCAACTCTAATGAGAGAATAGTCTAACAAATACCAAGTTAATTATGAAAACGAGGCTTCAGTTGCAGACGCAACATCAATAAAATTTAGTATTCATCCTATTAAAGAATGGTATGTGGTCTTTCTCGGTCAGCATACATCTCCCATACTTTACAAGATCTATCTTGGTTATCAGTAAGCCTGCGAATTGAATTACGAATAGTTAATTTTGTCAACAAATATCTGAATGAATGTGCTCCGGTTTATCTTCAACAAATTCTTCACCCTCTCGGAAGCCCACGGCTGATACTCACTTCGCTCATCTGTGTTTCGAGTTTTATTCATCCAAAGAACGAAACTGACAGGAGTTGCACGAAAGTCGCTCCCTTCCATTACCCCTCGTTTTTGGAATAGTTTACCATATGATTTGAAGACAATCAAGTGCTCCAGAAGTTTTAAATCTGCTGCGAGGAAGTTTTATATCGATTTTGAGATGTAATTAGTTGCTTTTTTATTTGCATGCTTTAATTCGCACTTTTATTGTTTGTGTATGGTCTTGAAGTGTCCATTCACATATACCACTTTAATTAATTCGTGATCAATCAAAAAGTCTTGATGGGCGCGCCCCTCCATTAACTGTGACATTTCATCACTCGAAGTCATTACATGTGACAGAGAAATTTGTCAGATTCAAACTGCAAGGATGCGTGATCAAATGGGCAGTGTCGAAGAAGCACTCAGCGCCTCTCATTGGTTGATCATAATTCCGTTTTCACCAATAGACACAGAGGCAGCTTCCTTCTGTGAGACTTACTGTTTCTTCATTTATTCAAATGCCTGAGAGCAGAGCTATTAATTGAGAACTGTAGTGAGTTCCGTTGAGTTATTTTACATGCGTATAAAGACACCTCTTGCATCTCGTTAAACTTACTCATGTAAATTATAAAATTAGCCGATGATAATTCATGTAAGTATGGTATTCATTCATGTAACAATTAAAATAATTAAGCAATTGAAACTGTGTAAAACAGGACGCAGAGTGCTAATCAATCGGTTAGTCAGAAATTAACTTACTCTGAACGAACCATTATGCGCTAAAGATTTGTATTAATCGAAATCCAGAAATTCCAAGTAAATTTGATTTAGGTAAAAATATGCTGTGATGGGCTGCAATGAAAGAGTGTGCAATATTGCAATAAAAAGATGTCATGTATCTTTTTGTGCCCTACCTGAGCCAAAAGTCACAAGCCGTTACTGCTTATTTGATCAATTTCTGTTTTAGAGGCTTTGATTCTTTTGTGTTCTGCTTAGATTGAGTGGCATTTTTATAATTGTAGTTATTGATTTTGATTTCAGATCCAACATGCTTTTTGATTTATGGAACAAGTTTGAGAAGCTGCTCCCTGCTATATATTTCGAGGAAAAGATATTAGAAATCGGAGATTTTTTGACATCAGTAGGGGTGAGCATCTTTTTGATGTTTATTCAAATCAATCTGACTTTTTCATGAGATTTTTTTGGAAACGAGAATAAAGTGATAAGGTCATAGGAAAATGAATGCTACTTTTAATAGCTGAAAATCAAATCTAAGAGTCAATCATAGGCAGTTGACACGTTTAGTTGGAGGACATGTATAATATGCGTGCACAAATCTAAATTATGGATTGGAACTCTGATATCTATGTATAGAAAATCAAAACTAGAAGGGTACCTCATACTGAATTTAATATGCTGCCGATCGATTTCAAGGCACTTCATAGAATGAAATAAGTACGTTACATAGAACCATTTACAAAGTAAAAAGGTAGATATATGAAAATCATCAAGATATCTAAAATGAAAGTACTCAATAATTACAATTTAAAGAAGGCCTAAATAAATTGATGAACATAGTTTCTTTATGTTCTCGCTCTATCTTCGTCGCTGTAGGTGGTAGCTGATAGAAGGGGGGGCGGCTTGAATTTTCCTCCACAGTCACTTATGTGCTTACTGACCTTTAATATGTCATCATGTTAATTGACGATATGTTAGCGGTGTAGTGTCATTCTGTGATTAAATGTATCGCCCGCTTGTCCGATGTAATATTGTCTGCATGAGCATTCCATTGTTGCAGCTGAACAAGTTCAATGAGCTCTGAGATTGAGCGCCATCACTTGCACTCTCTTTAAGGGACACGATTTTCCACTTTAAACTTTCTGCCTTTTCCAGGTGCATCGAGAAGACTGCAAGTCTTTTTAACTTTTGAAATTAGACGTGTTATGTTACAGTGACGCTCCAAATTGATCTCTTTATCTGTTGATAAATTATTCCTGATTCTTGACTAAATGATAACTTGCAATTAACCGTCCATGAAGTTAAAATTTATTTTACAACAGCTAAAATTTATCCTTGCGATGAATGCCCAGAACTATTGTCAAAGTATCTGGTGCTCTATTTGCGAGTAATAGCTGACCAATCACAGAAGCCGTGTGATTTGTGGAACGTATGACGCAACATTAGATGTTCGGTTCTAATTATGTGATTTTGATACTTTTATTTACAAGCTCATGTTGTTATAGGACTATTGATATAAATGGCGATATTATTGTCCGAATATGAACAATTTTTTGAATAATTCCTTTAAATACTAAAACATCATAATAACTCTTTCCGTTTCTCGGAGTAAATATCATTTTTGAACGTAAAGTCTCGTTCTCACAGCCAAATCAAAAACTGCTCTAATTTTGGGATACTCTGTGTATAACACCTCGACGTTGCTGTCACATTAATTTGTCGAGGCAGCTTGGTAACATGGTGGAATGCTAACTCGCTAGTTCGAAATTTAGATTTATGAAAAACAGCTCGATGCGATGGATCGTTTGTCGATACAAAAATCTTTCAATTGTTTGTAAAAGAAAACGTCGCTGAAATCTTGGTAATGCTGGTTAATCCAGCTGACTTCGAGTTGAAGCCAAATTTGAGCTTTTCCTTATGGATTCACACAAAATGTTAGTATAAATTTATCATTTATATTATTTCTTCTTTCATCGCATTTTGCCTTTTTGCACAAGCTCCTCAGGAAGAATGGGTTTCCACTCGAAGCAGATTGAATTTAACTCGCAATATCGAGATTTCAGTGGCAACCGAAACTCCATGCATCTTAGAACACATTCATAGATTTGTTCGCCATTTACATAAATACTGTAAACTTCCGCTTCTTTCGCTACTAAGCTAGCGATAAAATAATTATGATTTACCTGCATGTTTTTTTGTAAGTTTTGCTGGGCATCAGTAAGCAGACTCTGCTTCTGATGATGGCCTACGAGGCCGAAATTAATTAAATATAAAAAAATATTACCATCTTGTGTACTTGGTTTCCCAACAAAACTTACAAAAAATGATTAACCAGGTCTCTTCAACACTTTATCTGTATGTTGCTTGTAATCTTCAAAAGTTCTGAGAATAAATGTAGTACGAATGAATGCCTACATCAAATGAAAATACTTTTTAAAAAAGAAGTACATGTAAATGAAAAATTCGTCCATTTGGTTTATCAGCTCTGACATCTTAATTGATGGATTAATGATTCATATAATAGTCCATCGAACCCAATCATGGATATACAGTCAATACTCGGAAAAAATGTTTCAGAATGATGAATGCGCGGTCAATATCACAAAGTAATATTGGCTCTTATAGTAGGTAATTTCCATTATTTGCTAATTCTATCAATATTGACCACTGTAAAGAGCAATAACTAAATTACATAGATTAGTGGGAATAATCGGTCATTTGTTTCAATATTTTCAGTTGTGGGTCTCTCCTAGTGATTGATGTAATCAAAACTACAGTACATTTAATCTGCAAAATATCCGTATCATCAACGAAGATCGGGATCGCTTTTGAAAGAGATGAAGAGATATTCTAAACACATCATACAAATTCAAGCAAATAATTTTACCAACATGGTCTTGTGAAGTTGTAGAAATAATCTAAATACATGTGAAAGCACTGAAATCATATAATCAATGCATGGATCAATACTATTCAAAGCATATCTTTTCACTGAGATTCGAATGCATGAAAAGTTTTATTATTAGCATTTTGATTTTAAGTACGTGGTGACCATAATGATCAATGATGATCGGAAAATCTTCTGCAAATCAGTTGTAGTTTTGATTACATCAATCATTTGGTTATCATTAAGCTGAAAGATACTTCATAAAATATCAAAACATTGTTTCACCATCTAATTTTTGCCATGATGAGATGCTGTCTACTGTGAATTTGCGGGAAAAAAGGAGCCTCTCTTATGAATAGAATAATTATGAAACATGGAATGACATCATTCAGCATTTTTTCTGTACAATGAATGAAAGTGCACTTCTCGCAAATGATGACAATTCTGTGTTCTCATTCGCATACATTTTTCGATTATTAACCCTAAATCGCTGCAGATAGATTACTTTAATTTGTAACCTTTTTTGAATCAATAATCAAAATATTTTGAAATACTACATGCTAACATGTTGCAGCAATGCTCTTTTGATTTAACAAGTCTGAGTGGCATCTTCTTGGAGCAAGACTCCATGATCATTAGTAAAAAATCATTATCAAATTGAACTTGAGGAGCATGGCCGCCCAGACTTCCACTGTCTTCTAGCTCATCTGAAACACAATGATGCACATGAAATAATTTGCAGGAATATCAATTGGCGTTGTGGCAGTGCTATGGGCGTTACTTGAGAGGTTTGGGCGATATTGAAGTGGAAGAAATTACGGACGAAGAGGAGTTTGCTCGGACATTCTTTTCAAATGGATTTGATGCTGAAAACGCAGGATTTACGGTGAGTGTCTGTGGAAATTACGAATTAGTTTATCATGAAGAATATTTTGTAGGATATTTTTTATACTGAATTTCTTAAATTTAGAAAAAGCGTTGAAGCTTTATTTCTAGTTGAATGAATCCAAGCTGATGCTATTCATATTTCTTTCAGTTTCGAGCCCTTATGGGGAAAGCAATTTGCACTTACCAGATGCTACAAATAGCAGATCCAAAATTTCAAAATAAACAAACTTTGGATCGATGTCAACAACTGCTCAGTTTTCTGAGATTAGTTACTCAAGTTGTCCTGCGGAAAGAAAGATTATGTTGGCTTGTATATAATGGTGAGGAATGATTCTGTACTCAGACAATTTTTATGTGTTGTATCCACAGAATTAAATATTTGTTTATCTACTTCGGTTTGCTAGAAGTGTGATTAATACGAAATTGACGGCACATCGAGGAACCTATTAAGTGGACAAGAAGGAATTCCTTATACCTTACAGAAATAGGAAAAAAGTCGTGCGTCGCTTACGGATTAATGTGAGTTCTAGCAAAGTGCTTCGATTGCCATAATTCCTTCAGATTCGAAGAATTCAGATCATTGCGCACAAGTTTTCTCCATAATGTTGGACCTTCCGATCATTATTAAAGAAAGTAGCAGGCGTACGAAAATTAGTTCACTTGATGTTTTCACATCCTCTCCTAGGCATTGCTAGTGTATACGCTGAGTCGAAGCCAGGCAGTGATGTGTGTTTTGGTGTGTGCGAAGTGCAATCACAGCATCTCTCACTGGCTCTGGTTTCCTCTGCTGACAGCTTATTGTTTGCCATTTCCAATAGCAAGCAATCCACGAATTATCCATTCGAGGAGCAAGTTGTCTAATTCTGTGATGTGCCATTTCGATATTAAGGTTACATACAATTCTTTCTAGGAAGCCGAAGCGCGCGCAGATGAATCTAATTCTGTGGTTGCATCATTTAAAGAGTTCCATCTTTGCAGTTATGGAAACCAGAAACAGTATTCATATCTCTCTTGATAGATCTAGTCATCCTTTACTCACGCCCGACTCTTATTACTCACAGTGTATTTAGAAATATTCTTTTTAGGCAACTGCATTGCTGGTTTTCGCCTAAGTGATACCTATAGTGATTTCAGACTGCTAGCACATAAATGATGTTGTCACAATTGTTACTCTAGGTAAAATTTGGAATAGTGTACGCGGTTTCCTTGAATTGCCACATTTCCACCGCATTTCCATATGTGGCAAATCTGTTATTCTCAAGTCAGGTGCGGTATTAATATATCAGTGTTAATACAAAGCTCCTGAAATTTCCACTTTTCTCAAAAACATATGTGAAGAGCCTACAGATTTATTTGTAGAAGACAATGTCATCCTATCAACAGGAATTACTCACGGAGATGTCGTTGCAGTGGCCACCTATGCTCTTGCTATAGGTGGAAATAGGTGGAATTCCATTTATT
Source organism: Prostheceraeus crozeri (assembly GCA_907163375.1). Taxonomy (NCBI): domain Eukaryota; kingdom Metazoa; phylum Platyhelminthes; order Polycladida; family Euryleptidae; genus Prostheceraeus; species Prostheceraeus crozeri. The sequence goes on along the minus strand of CAJQUW010007933.1, from coordinate 24,165 downwards.
TACAACACCAATGAAGATAGGTGTCAAGCGAAAACGATGTGGTATGCTGATGATGCAGCTGGAACTGGATCAGTTGATGATGTCAGGAATTAGTGGAAATTTACTCAAGGAAATTAGCCAAGCCATGGTTATTTCCTAAAACGACAAAATGAGTTCAGGTTGTTGAGCCAAAATTCTTGTTGATTACTCAAAAATGATTTTAGTAGACAGGAATTCGATTAGCAACTGATGGAGAACGATATCTTGGTGGTTCCATTCACAATCCTCCGCTAAATTCACGTTTTCATTGATTAAAGCGCGTTGTTTTGTACATATAATAAATTCTGTGAATATCATTTTGTGATCAGGACAGTCTGTTTTTTTATCTTCAACAATAACATCATGAAGTTATGAGCTGTCATGACGTTTTCATCATCTTTAAGAACAATTCGAACAATCTATCGGATACGAGAAATATCACATATCTGCCCACTCTGGAGGATGTGTTCCTTATAAGTGCAATCAAAATCATAGGAATGACAAAGCAAAACAATTTGAGTGATCAATTTAATGTTTGATCATTATGTAATGAAGTGCACCAAGCTCGGAAGCACATGAATCTACATGAATAAATGGAATTTTTCGATATTTGACCCTCCGTAACTTGTAAGACGACTGGCAGTATAGCTGAAGAATTGTCGTTTTACTGATGTTGGGTGAAAGTCTACACATTAAAAATAACAAGAAGTTCGTGTGTGAATTTAGGAAGAAAGCTTTAGTACAGGGGTGCGCAACCTGCAGCCGTACGGTCGCATGCGGCCGTAGCAGAGGCAAAGTGCGGCTGTGACAACGAGAAGTAAATAAAAAAGAATATTGTACATGCATATTGCTTATATCTCCGGAGTTCAAGGCAATCGAAAAACAATCGTCACTATAGTAGCATACTAGTCACCTTGTAACTGTCGAACACATCTATGCACATGCTGCTTGGAAAAAGACGTTCCCTTCTGTCACCTTGCTACAGTCTTTGATGCGCTCAACCAAGAATTTAGTGTGCAGTTCGACGACTTCAACGCACTTGCTCCTAAAATAAAACTCGTTGCCTCGCCGCACCTGATCCAGATAGAACAGGCTCCATTTGAAATTCAAATGGAAGTGATCGAGTTGAAAGCGAATGATTGTCGTGTGAAACAGTTCGAAAATGGTGGTATTTTACATAAAATATGTAAATCAGCTGTGGAATATCCAAGATTGTGAGAGTTGGCTCAAAATGTTTTAGTTCTATTTGGAAGGACATACACCTGCGAAGCAGCGTTCTCTAAATTGAAGTTCATAAAGAACAAGTACCGGACGTGCTTAACAAAAAACAATCTCGAGAACTGTTTACGCATAATGACATCTTCTCAAATGCATAATTTTCTAAGTTTGGTCAACGACAGACAACAGCAAGTTAGTTACTGAGTCTTACACTGATATTGTAATTTTTTCCGAGATATTGCATTTCTACTTATTTAGATTTTGTGTATCTTCATAAATAAAACATGTAAAAATTTCAGTTGTGTCTTTATTTCACATTTATCATTAAATTTTAAGCTAAGTTTAAAACTCACTGTATTGGGTTGCGAAAGAGCTGTATGATCAGTAATAATAAGATACTTTAAAACACTTTAAAACTTCAATAATAACGCAAGGTAGGCAGGCTTATATACGAAGTTCTAGAAATGCGTAGGCCTATATTCGAAATAATGTCTAAAATACACCGGCTCTGTGATGAATGAATGAATGAATTTTGTATGGGTCGTGACTCCTTTATGAATTATTACAGTGGCTTAGTAAAGTGTTTTCTCCTTCGGTTGCACTTACAAAAACATGCTTTCAACTTTTCAAGTGATAATAACACCTTAAGCTAGAAATATTTTCGGGTCAAAAATGACCGTCGTTCGTATATGGGTTAACTTACTAACTCATTCTTTACGAAGTAGGCCTTTATGCGATTTTCACTGCGGCATTCATCAGGGAAAGCTAATTTGAGTGATGGAATATAAAAAGGATTGGTTGGTGACCTAGTTGCTTGCACACATATGAAGTGCGGCCGTGATTCTTTCGGTCTTCGAAATGGTGGCCGAAAAATGTAAAAGGTTGCGTACCCCTGCTTCAGTAGCTCTCGGACTAAGACCAAGAATTGCGAACAATTAATCATTTTATTGCTGGAAGGAAGGGAAGCATCATCGTAGCTCACTACTTTGTCATAAGTGGACGACTTTCAGTTCGCTAAAGGAACTTTCCGAGATGCACTCAGATTGAGATACAATCTTCTTCCATTGTTACATATTCCAACAAGATGCGCATAAGCACAATTTACAACACAAAGTCAATCAGTGTGAAACTTGATGCTGATTGTGCACACTGAGAGAAAAAATATTTCGGTGCAACAGATGAAACTGAGAGCAGCAACACGCTATTCAAACAGACCATGTACTCTAATTCGGCGAGCGCTGAAAAGGACCCCACGCTGGTGTAACAGATTTAGAGTCGATGGATACATGAAAATTCTTGTCAATGCACCATAGATGACATTTCCCATATTACTTCTTTGGAAAGATGTTTTGCTAATTCTGGCTGCAATGGAGTGAGTATTCGTGCAATGTGTTTGCTGTTAACATCCAAATGCTTTGAACATTGAAATAAAGATAAGCAATAAAATATATACATTGTCTTATCATTAGGCCTACAGCACGTATGACCAAAGTATTGAGAATGTTAATTTGTTCACTGAAAGTTTCTTTTGTAGATCATCGATGTGATTCGAGATAATCCATTTTCCCTAGCATTTTCACTTATTCTTGTAGGCATTGAGGAATTTTTTGATGAATAAATAGAAATTCTATGGCAGACTTCTTGAAGAATTCGAATTAAGAGTTTGATGCTTGCTGAGTAGATAGGTACATCAAAATATAATCAAACCATATTGCAATAGACTCAATATCCGTGATTATGTGAAATTCCATTGTTTTTTTTCATTTCAGGGACTGTTTATATCTACACAGTATGCAGAAGACTGATGTCATTCGGATACTCAAAAATGGTATGACAAATTGATGGTAGTTGTAGTTTATTATTTCGTCTTCGTCTAACTAGATGTATCATCAATATTTTCATTCATTCAATCTCATTTATGCCAGTCATATTCATAGTATCATTGTGTCTTATTTATGTGTCCAAAGAGAGATGATCAGGGATGCTGTATTTGCCGTTAACAGTATACTAGCTGTTAACAGTAACAGCCAAGCTGTTAGCTGTTAACAGCAACTGTTAACAGCTTTTTATATTTAATCGTATTTAACTAGCTTTGCAACTGTAATTTGCCCTGTAGAATGCTTAACTTCCCTTTCAATATAAATCAACTTCCATTGAAGTCAACAAAGCCCAACTGCAACTAACATTTCATTTTAGCGAATTACATCTACATGTTAGAAACATTGCGTCTTACATTTAGTAGGCATACATGAGTACAAAGAAGACCTCCATGACATAAACTTCATATTACACAAAAGAAAACAATGAACCTGAAAAGTTATAATAACGACTATATTTAAGGAAGTCAACAGACTTGAAAACTCCATTGAATCATAACAATCTTGAAAACAACTTTGTACCATTGTCATTCTTCATCCTCGCTAGAGATGTTGAGTATTTCATTTTCAATATCTGTTGAGATATTTGTGTCATAATTCAAGATGCTAGGCATGTTGTAGCGAATAAACAGTTGATCGTCGAGTCCAAGTACATTAAAGTATATCACAAATTATAAGCTTTTAATGAGGAACGTAAGACTACATGTAGTGTATGTAAAGAGCGTTAATCATATAAAAGGTAAGAACATATCTATAACATTTCAGATGTCGTCAAGTTGTAACATAGAAACAATCTACATTTATCTCTATCATCATTGTTATAACCAGTTATCATATGATAAAGTTGTAATGCAATTAACCATAATAGCATATAACACATCATATATCATATCAAATTAAGACTATTTGTTGGTAAGAAATATATTGATTTTACCTGTTTTAATCAAACATCTTTTTGCCCTGTTTTAAACACAATGTACGAATTTGCTGTTAACAGCTACAACTGGCTGTTACTGTTAACAGTTGTGGCTGTTAACAGTGCTGTTAACAGCTGGCTGTTAAGCATCCCTGGAGATGATAACTTCTTTTATTTTTTGGCAAAACCAGGTTTTGATTTTGATGCTCGCCATACCAATATGCTTTGGTGCAAAAATACTCTCAAAAAAACATTAAAACTTCATCATCCCAAAAAATTAATGTAGTTTTCACGTTTCTTGAGTCACAGAAACATTTTGTTTTCCTTCCCTTGTAGTACTCTCTACTTTTATGACGGGATTCAGGTTTTCTCGATCATCAGTTGTTAAAATATATTCATGTGCTATTGATGAGGAATCTTGTGCGACAAAGGATCAATAGACCTGATGCCCAGGGAGCTTCACTAGTGCTACTGACTTTAATGCACATAGTCGAGTGTCTGAGGATGGAGCTTCGTCTGTCGAGCGCTTTCATCAACATAAATGTCTGTCATTTGTCATTTAGCATAATGTGGAGTATGATAAACAATTTCCAAATTCCACTTGGTTAGAATCAATAACTTATTCAATTAAGCCACATCGTAAATGCTAAAGTTCATAATGAATTCTGTGATGAGATTTCTACTGTGTATTTAATACAACTTAACATACAACTCATTCTAATCTTGAGAAACTCTAAGAAGGTGCGCTGGATAAGCCGCATCACCTGTATGCCATAAATCATCTTTTGCACTTCGATTCGCGATCAATCATGTTGATAAGTCATAAGCAATTTCTAGTGACTTTTTGTGCCAGCGTAGTCAAAGGCGGCTTATGGCTTATTCTGGCAAGTTTTCATTGAGACGTGTAGGAATTCCATTTGCAGTCAGTAGCTTATAGATTATCCTGTTTCTCCTGTCTAGTGCTACCTAAAATTTTTATATATATGATTTGCTCTTGTGTAGGTTTGCCATCCATCCACGGTTTGTGACAGCTTCTCCTCTAAGTTTCTCGCTGATTTGTTCAAGTCGGTGATAATTTCATGTTATGGTCAACCTCAGCACGCATACAGACCCTATGGTTCCACAACCACTGCTTTAGTTGAAGTGCAAGACTTTTTGACACGCTCTTTCGACTCCAGGGATGCTTCACACGTCAATCTTCTTAGCCTAGATTCATCAAGAGCGTTTGACAAACTGCAACACCACCGTCTTATAAATTGTCTGAACCATAATGGTGTTCATCACGGACTTTTGAAATGGATTTATTCCTGCCACAGCGGCGGAACGATGTCAGTTACAATTACAAATAATTCCGGTCATGTTGTATCTGTGCCTTCAGGTGTTCCTCAGGGATCTGTTTTAGGCCTCATGCTTTTCGCGGCTTTTATGGGTTCACTTAGTTTTCCACTTGCAAATGTAGACTGCATTAAGTATGCTGACGATATCGTGATCGTTGAAGCTGTGAGACACAACTGTGCATCTAAAGTTGACCTCAAAGATTGTCAATCAAATATTACAACCCAGTGGTAACGGGTAGAGAGAATATAGTTTGAAAAATTTCCAGTCATCTAGTTAGTCAAGTTTCCGGAGAAAATAATTCGAAGAAAGTTCGAAATTTCTCTCTTCCAATTCACTACTTCGACAAATAATGATAATTCATGATTATGTGCTACTAATATTTTTATCAGTAGTATACTTAGAAGTATTAGTCAATTTTATATAGAGAAGTACATTTTGGTATGTGTTGACCAGGAATGTTATCCAAATATCTAGTATCACACAATGAGCATGAATATTTACTGGGCTTACATTCAGTGATAGCACACATGCAGAAATGGAAACATATATCGCTCCAAGGACTCATACATTCGATGTAAATATCTTCATCTATTTTTGTTACCATGAATTGACTGCAACAAAATTAGTAAAGGCCTCGTTTTAAATACGGCCAAGTGTAAGCAAATGGTAATAATCCGATCTCGCAACCCGGGTCTTGTAAGTCTCGGTGGATTTATACAGGTTGATTTTTTCAAACTCCCAGGAGTAGTGTTTCATCAATCGTAGAAATGGGACGCCCAGATTTCCTGTGTTCTTAGAGTTGTATCTCAAAGATTTTACATCATAAAATGTTTGAAATACTTTTTGTGTAGACAAGATTTGATTCGTATTTATCACTATTTGATTACACAATTTATTCTGTACGCGTCCCCAGTTTGTGGCAGCTTGCCTATTTCTTTGATGGATAAGTTAGAAAAGTTCCAACGTAGGGCTCATAGACTAATTTGTGGCATTGATTGTCAGTGCTCCATGTTTCCGTCTCTTCGCACCAAAATCGAAAAGATTGCTTGCAAATTGTTCAGCGCTGCGGAAACCCACGTTACCATCTATTATATTACCTCGTGCCAGATAGACTGCCTAACACTCACCTGCTGAGAATACCAACATGTACCACACTTCGGCACCAACATTCTTTCCATGGACATCTGATGCCTTGTATAATACATCCTTCCGTTAACAGTAGTTTATAGTGTGACATCCGGCGCGACGCTTCGCTTCGCTTTGCTTCGCTTCGCTTGCGCCGGATGTCACACTTTTGCGGGGGTTTTCAAAAAAATCAAAATTTCAAAAATTTAGGTAGATTTCAAATTTCACGTGGCCGAAGGGCGAAAATTTAAGTTGTCTCAAAATATCACGTGGTCTAAGAATTTTGAAAATTTAGGCAGACGAAAATTTAAGTTGTCTCAAAATATCACGTAGTCTCAATATACCAGAAGATTGTATTCAAAATATTTATTCAAAATATTTATTCAAAATATTCATTTAAAAATGGAAGAAACAAAAGTGGAAGGAACTTCAGAAATGGAAGGAACCTCAAGAATATATCCTTCGTTATCATATGAACGTAGTTCTACTTTAATGGACATTGAAAAAATGAACATTGAAAAAATGAACAAAGAAAAACACAAAGATAGAGTTAGGTATATGAAAGATAAGGAATCTCAATTATTATTAAGATTAGAGCATTATAAAAAGTTAAGAAAGAGATGGTCTAAAGTTAAGAATGTAACACAAGGAATTGGCATATTCTTAACAATAAGTTTAGGTGCTTTGACAATTGTTATATCTTCAGGTGTTTTAGTAATTCCAGTAGTTGCTACAGCTTTAACAGGTACGGGTGTTTTTGCAACTTCACTTGTTACAATGTTAGATAAATCTTTAATAACTAAGAAACGAAAATCATTAAAAACTAAGCATTTACATATTAAAGAAGTCTATGATAAACTACATTACTACTTTCAAAGAGTATGTGATGATAATGTTATTACGTTAGATGAGATTGAAAAATTTGATCAAATAGCTAATGAAGTAAATCAAATATCATTTCAATCACAGACAGAAAAGTTGATGATAAAAATAAAAAGGATGGCAAAATTTCTAGTGATGCTAAAATTTCTAATGAAGAAAATGACAAATTTTTTTTAGAAGAGCTAAAAACTTTAAGCGAAAATTTAAGCAAAACTTTATTAAACAAAACTTTATTAAACAAAACTTAAAACGAGAAAACTTTAACCGAGAAAACTTTAAACGAAAAGATGTCAAACAACAAAGCAATAAAAAAATAATTTGTTCAGTAAAATGTTTTTGCTGTATTCCAATGTTACCACAAAATTCAAATATTATATTTTAAAAATGGATAAAATTAGAGCTGATAATTTTAAAAGAATAAAACAATTAGAAGAGTTAATAAAACAAAGAAATATTATGAAAGAAAATCATCTTCAACATAGAATGATAAAAGCTGGTATTCAATCTGATATGTTTGAAAAAATGCAGCAAACCGAGCAAGTAAAAACTGATTTTGAAAAAACTATGAAACCATTTAAAACTCTTGAAAAAGAAAGTACAAATAATGATAAACAAATTGATATAACAGATCCAGAGCACAAAACTGTATTAGATGACTATGGATTACTAGAATCAAACATTAATAAGAAATTACCAAAATCTATGCAATTTGAACATTCTATCTCATTTATAGATGGAAAAACAATACCTAGATTTTATCTCGGACAAAAAGAAATATTTCCACAACCTTTTCGAGGTATAATTTTTTCACCAGATAAATCTCCTTTTAATTTAGATAGAAATTTTGTTAATCTTTTAAGAGGAGCAGATTTAAATAATTATGCTGTAGAAGATCTCATAAAATATAAAGCTATGTTAGACAGAGTTGGTGCAGTAAAATCTCTTAGACGTTATAAACAATTAGAAAATTTATTATCAACGGGAGTTAAAGTAGGGAAAGGTTTATCTGAAAAACAGAAAACTGAAACAACCATATTTTTACCAGATGATCCACAAGAATTACTAAATAGATTAAATATTTTAATATCTGCAATAAAAGAAGGACATAATTCTAGTTTCAATGAAATTCATGCTATATTGAAAAGACTGTTAGAAAAGAAGATTCTAAATGAAGAGGATTATAAAAGTATAACGAACCGAATGTTCTAGGGCTTCGCCCGAACCGGACATATGTCTTTAAGGGCTTCGCCCGTAGCTGAAATATGTTGTTGTTTTTAATTTTTTATAAAAAAAAAATATTTCATAAAAAAATATTTATTTAAAATTTTAACTAAAAAATGTGTTCAGCAGATTTAGACAAAATTAATAATCATTTAGAAAATTTGACAGAGATTTTGGGTTCATCAAAATTTAGTACGACGTTAAAAATTATAACAACTACTTCATCACACACTTGTAATTTAGAACCCATTCTACATTTGGAACAAAATAAAAATTATCAAATTGCATTGACTAGTTTCTCCACATTTAACACTATTCAAAACGTTATCAAAGATGTGAATGATCAATTTAGATATTCTACTGATAAAGGCAAAACATGGAAAATATTAACTTTTCTTCCTGGTTCTTACGAAGTTGAAACAATATCAAATGAAATTAAGAGACATTTAGGTATACCATTTAAAGATAAGAAACAATTACATTTTGCAGTTGAACCGGCAGTTAATAAATTTTCTCTTACTTTAGACGAAAATCATCAAGTTGATTTTAATCATGATAGATCATTGTCAAAGCTATTAGGATTTAATAAACAAACCTATAGTCAAGGTTATCATTTAGGTGAGAAGATTCCAAAAATAACTGAAATAAATTCAATTGTTGTACATTGTGACATTATTGAAGGAGGATATATAAATGGTAAATTGTCAAATTTAATATTCAGTTTTCCAGCTTTTACTGTACCCATTGGTTATAGATTAAATGTATTTCCACAAACATTAATATATTTTCCTATTACAAGAAAAACTATTAACAACATTAACATTAGAATCACTGATGAAAAAGGACAAGAAATAAATTTTGGAGGTGAAGAGATTATGATAGATCTTTTGGTTCGGGAGGTATAAACTCCCGTTCGAGAGGTATAAACTCCCACGCGAAGCTAGAGAAGTTTAATTTTCTTCTTCTTCTTTAAAAACAAAAATAAAATAAAAATAAATTTTTTTATTAAAAAATGAGTGAAGTGCTACCATTAAATAAAAAAAAACTTAAATTTAATCATCATCCAAATTTATCTAATAAAGTTTTGTCAGTTATTTGTGGAAGATCAGGTTGCGGAAAAACGTATCTATTATTTAAAATTTTAACGACTCCAAATTTTTTGGATTATAACAATCTTATAATTTATACAACAACAGCAGAACAACCCGTCTATCAATTTTTAAAATATGGATTTGAAAATAATCTTAAAAAAACAGCAATTGCTTCATTATTCAAAGAATATGAAAAATCTGAAGATGAAGAAGAAATAAGTTCGTGGTGTGAAGAAGCAGCAAAAAATAATCAGTTAGTAGAATCTAATAAAAATAACCATATAAAGATACAATTAATAGATGATAGTGGTAATATGCAAGATCCTAGTAAACTAGATAAAACAATGAAACATTGTGTAATTTTTGATGATTGTGTTAATGATAGAAATCAGTCAGTTCAGAGAAATTATTTCACAAGAGGTAGACATAATAACTGTAGTGTATTTTATTTAACACAAAGTATGTATTCATTAGACGGAAGTGTTATTAGAAAGAATGCAAATATATTTATACTATTTGAAATAAATGCAAGAAACTTAAGTGATTTGTTAAGAGATTTATGTGTAAGAAATAAAGATGAATTTAAACAATCGTGTAACAATGCTTGGTCAAAAGATTATGGATTTATCACAATTAATATTGATAAAAAAATTCATGAAAGAGTTATAGAAAATATTTTCGAGGAGTGATCGAACGGAGTGACCGAACGGAGTGGCCGAATAATTTTTTCTTATAAATTTTTTGTTAATAAAAATAAAAAAAAATATGTTGAATGATTATAAGATAGAGCATGTACCAGTTTTAAAAGATTATCGTCATCCTACAAATCCAGTAAATTCGAAGAAAGAAGCTAGATTTTATTATCATCATAAATACGTAGCTCTCGTTACAGATTATAAAACAAAACATGGTATTAAACCGTGTGTTAAAACAAAAGACTTTCCACTTTGTTTAAGAAGTTTCCGAGTATTTTTGGCGTATAATAATTTATGGTGGTTGGTTAAGAAAGAACATTTAACAGCACATGAATTAGAAACATTACATCAATTACATATTCCTGTGTATATGCAAAAACGGAACCGAGGTTCTATGTAAAAATTCATTTTTTCTTTTAAAAAATATGAATCGTGAAATGTCTCTCGGACAAACGTCTAGGATTGATGAATTAATCAAGAAACAAACTGCTGAGTTTGATGCACAAATTAAACATAGTAAACGTAATAAACGTATTAAAAAACAGAAACGTACTAGGCGTAGTATTAGACGTAATACTAAAAAACAGAAACGTGGAACAAAAGAAATATTAGAAACTCCTATTACTGATATCTTTTTTGATGATAGAATTAAGGATGAGCTTGGTGATGATTTATGTAATTTATTTAATCCAAATGAAATTAAATATGAAAATGTATCTTTTGTTAATGTAGTAAATGATATGCGGAAACTTTTAGCAAATGGTAAAATTATTAATTTACTTGGAAAAGTTATTAAAGATCAGGAAAATATAATTCAAAATTTTTACGTAACCTTCTATAATAAAAAATCATTTGAAACATGGTTTTCGAATCTGGATGAGAAATCCGATGCTAACGAATGGATTTTTACAGGTAATATTAAATATGAAGATTTTGGAATGAAGTTAGTAGAAAGATCGCATAGAGGGGCAGGGATTAATATGAAATATAGAATCAAAGAATATTTCGGTGAATATTGTTATATTCCTTCTGAAGATTTTTGTTTTATTAAATGTTATAATGTTTTACGAGGTTTTAATGAAGAACAAGGAGAAATGATGAAAGAAATGTTTAATAATTTTTTATATAAAGAGAAAGCCACATCCAGAACAGGAGTAATGTCAAACTGTAAATTTTCTCAATTCAATAAATATTTTGGAGAATGTGTTCAATATTATAGTCCTGCCAATCGTCATTTAAATCCTAGAGGAATTGAAACGTTTCATAATTATGTTTATTACAATTATTTTCACGCAGGTTCAACAATTGGTCACTATTGTTTAATTAATAAATCTCATAAATTAAAAGCTATTAGAGAAATTGAAAATAATTTCAAACCCATATATAAAACAGTTACTGATGAAAATCTAACAACGCGTCCATATAAAATCATAACAAAGAAAAAAATTGACTATGCTTCAACATATATTTGGGATCTCGAAACTTTTCCCGATCCTAACTGTTCAACAGCTCATCCTATTCCTTACGCTGTAGGAGCTATTAATTTTAATAAATTTATATGTTGTTTACCGAAACAAAGATTGAAAGAATTAGAAACACGTTTGCTAAGTGATATGATTAAAATTAAACGATCAAAAGATGAAGATGAAATTAAAAAACTTAAAAAACAGATTAATGAGTATAATAATTTAACTGAATTAGAATTTAATAAACTTCAAAATTGTGTGAAAATATTTACGAGAACTGAGGATGATGAATGTTCGATCGGGGGAAACCCAGAGGACGTATGTCCGATCCATCAATTTTTTAAAACTCTTGGAAAATTTAATTATTCTAGAGTAACTTTAATAGCTCACAATTCATCAGGTTTTGATTCCTATTTTCCGATAAAAGCTAATTTTAAATTATCTAAACCGCCTCTTAAAACTTCAAGAGGAATATTGACTGCTTCATTACAAAATCCTTATACAACTGAATGTGTTAGTAGATACATTCAAAAATCTTTTAGATTTAAAAACAATATGAAAAAAGATTCGCCTTCAGGTAAATTAGCACTTCAAACTATTATAATGAAATGTAGTTATCAACATGTAAAAACAAGTCTTTCTAAATGGTGTGAGAATTTTAAAATTCCTACGAATGTGTGTAAATTAAATTATGAAATTGGAGACATAACACATGAAAATTATAAAGAAAAAGAAAATGAATGGAGACCATATTTAGTTAACGATATTCTTTCTTTAGCTTTTTGTATCTACAAATATAATAATGTTATGCAAGATTTAGTTGGTGAAGATATAACTACTAATTTGACATCCTCTGCTTTAACATTTAACGGTTGGATGAAAAGCGTACAAAATGACAATATAAATATTCATTCTCATATAGATTTATGGGCTAGAAATTATATTAGAAAATCTGTTAAAGGTGGAAGAGTTTCAGCAAATATAAGAAAATACATATCGCCATTTTGTAGCATCTTGTTACCAATATTAAAACAGTATTTACCTGGTCGCTACGCTGGTGGGGCTTTGTCCCCTGGAAGTAATTTAATAGATTTAATGAAACAGTATCGAGATTTAGGAGATAAAGCTGAAATTTGTAAGAAAATTTCAAATCAACTACTTGAACAAAAAAATGAATTTCTAATGGCTTTTGATGCAACATCTTTATATCCATCAGCTATGTATGATGAAAATTCAGAATACCCTAAAGCTGAATCAGCTAGAAAATTTCGTCAAGAAGAAGAGCGGGAAATAGTATATAAATTTAATACTCAAACATTTAGACCTAAAACTGGAATATTCTCTGTTGTGTTTCAATATCCGAATGATATGTTTTTCCAACCAGTTCCTATTAAAGATAAAGTTAAAAATCAAAATAATAATTCTCATGTAAAAGTAATCAGGTTTAGAAATGGTATATGTTATGATGTATTAACTTCTGTTGACATACAAGAAATTGTTAGATGTGGGGGGAAAATCTTACATATTACTGATGGTATAATTTATGAAAAAAATTATCAAGTTTCACCATTTCGAAATTATATTGAAAAACTTTTTAATTTGAGAAAAAGATATAAAACGGAAGGAAATACTGTAGGTGATGAGTTAATTAAATTATTGATGAATTCGCTATATGGCAAAACTGTGCAAAAAGATATAACCACTAAATATCATTTATGGAATGAGAATACATTGAGAAAAAATTTCACTCAAGAAGTAAAAGATTATGAAAAATTAAATGATGACCAATATTTAGCGAAAGTAGAAATGGAAGATGATGAATTTCTCAAAACTAATATTGTAAAAGATGGGAAGACGTCATTCATGCCATCACACTTAGGTTCTTTCATTCTTTCTCACTCTAGAAGAATCATGAATAACTATATTTTAGAAATTAATGGTTTCAAAGAAAAATACATTTATTATACAGATACTGATTCAATATATATTTCCAATGAGCTCTTTAATAAATTAGACGCGGCTGGATATGTTGGAGGAGAATTGTGTCAAGGGAAAAATGATTATGGAAATGGTGGAATTATTTTTGCAATGTTTATTGCACCTAAAGTAAAATACTGTATTACTGTAGATGAGCAAGGGAGACTTAGTGAAAAGAAAACATTCAAAGGTTATTCACAAAACAAAGTAAAAGTAGAAGATTTTCTAAAATTATATTCGGGGAAAACATTATCGACTACAGTTAATAAACCATGGAAAAGATCTTTAGAAACTGGAATTAGTATTCCTGATAAAAATAATAATACTGAAGAAAAAAAATTTTCTGGTCAAATAAATATTCTTAAACGTCAAGCACCTGATGAAAATGAAATTATGTTACCTTATAACGGAGAAGATATTCAAGCTGAAATATTTCAAACAATCATCTGTGAGAGTAATTTAAGTGATGATGATGACACGTGGGAATAATAATTTTTTATTACATCTAAAAAATTTATAACATCTAAAAAATTTATTACATCTAAAAACTTATTACATCTAAAAACTTTATTACATCTAAAAACTTATTACATCTAAAAATTTATTACATCTAAAAACTTATTACATCTAAAAATTTATTACATATGAAAATATATTTATCGAATATTTTCTTTATCACATTAAGTTTTATCATATTAAGTTTTACCATATTAAGTTTCATCATATAATGTTTTATCAAAAGATAATTTAAATTTTTTTTCACTAACTATTGATTCTTCATCATCATCATCAATTGATTCTTCATCATCATCATAAATTGTTTCTTCATCATCATAAATTACACTTTTTGGTATAGGATGCCCTTCCATGATAGGATACCATTCTCTTATTGGAATATCTAATTCTAAATTACATTTCTTATCTGTTAATAATATAATAGAGAAAAATATTGGTCTTTGATCTCTTTTGGAAAATTTAATAACACCACCATAATCTGAATCACTTTTAGTTTTTGTTAAAGATGATAAAATTTTAAATTGATTAGATGTAAATCCTAATTTAAATTTTGTAGACCCGACACATAGTTGTCTAACAGTATCTTCAACTATACCATCATTATTATTTTCAATTGTAAGAAAATAAAATTTAGATAAATTTTTATAATTACTAATATTTTTATAATCTTTTTTACCATTTACACCTTTTTCAGATGTTACAGAATCATCATTATTATCATAAGATTCTTCAATATGATTCAGAGGATTGTTATGATCGGGCAAAGCCCTAGAACCTTCGGTTCGTTTATTATGATTATGGTCATTGTTAATAGTATAAGGTGTTGACCACATATAAATTTTCTCTTGTTGAGCTAAACCATTTATATAAGATTTTAATAAATTAATATTTAAGTTTGAATATAATCCTATATACGTATCATCATCATATCTTTGCGGCATTTCTAATGTTTCTTGTTTATAAATTGTGTCTCTATAATAAACTTGACATAATAATTCTTCATTATGTTTTTTACTCTCTATGTGAATGTTATATTGATTTTGATCGTCAACAAATAATCTAATTTTTTCTTTGGAAAAAGATTTTAATTTTTTAACTAATTCTTTAATATTGATATAATTAATAATTTTAGTTTCTATCCAATCAGTATTACTAATTGGTAACACTGCTCTAATAAATCCATAAACATTATTATGACCTATTATAACCATATTTTCTTTATTTAATTCCACATAAGCTACATCATTATATTTACTAACAATCTCCATAAATTTAATAAATGGATCTCCTGGAAACAAACAATAATTAGTTTCTATAGAAGGTAAACCTTTTGTTTGTTCTCTAAATATTTCGGCTTGTAATTGAAATAAAATATTAACATCTATACATGGATTTGTAATAGTATTATTATTATTATTATCAAAACATTTATTTTCAAATCCCGTTGATCTCGTCGAATAAGAAGAACAGGATGATGCGGGCGAATATAATTTTTTTAAATTTGGATTTTCCATTTTTTTATTTTTATTAGAAAAATTTTATTTTTTATTTTTATTAGAAAAAATTTTATTTTTTATTTTTATTAGAAAAAATTTTATTTTTTTATTGTTAAAAAATGATGTTACCAAATGTTAGTGGAGGTGCATATATCCCGAATAATCGTGAATTAGAAATAGAGATAGAAAATTATATTATGAAAACTGGAGACGTTTTATCTGGTCCATTGCATCTTTCTATTCTTCCGCAACAAAATACAGAGTTAACAAATAAACAATATGTTGATACACAAATCAATGATTTAAAGGAAAAATATATAAACGATGTTTTGGTTCCACTGATGAATGAATTAAAGTTGCTAAAACTTAATGACAAATCATTAAACGAAAAATTATTAAAACTTGATAAAAAGGATAGAGAGCTAGAAGCAGATATAGCAAAACTTTTTAAAAAGATTTCAGAACAATCAAAAATTTTAATATTACTTTCTATAAAGTTAAAATCTGCAGTCATTAAAAATAAACATCAGATAAAAATGTTAAAAGAACAATTAGAAGATGAAATAGAAAATCTACCTGAAAGAATTAAAAAAAATTTAAAGCAGTTACAAACTACATTCCAAAAAAGTGTTGATGAATTGAGTTCTAAAATTACTCAACAAATGAAAAAGATGAATAGAATAATAAATGAAGTAAACTCACTTAATGAAAAAGTTGATAAAATGAAAAATCTTAAAATCAATTTAGAAAATGAATTAAAGAAAAATTTACAAGAAAACTCTAAAGAAAATAAAGAACAGTTAGATTCTGTTAAAAGACAATTAGATGTTCTTAAAATTAAGTTAAATGCACTCAAAACGGCATTGAAGATTAATCAGCAGAAAATGCAAGTTAATAGAAAAGAAATTAAAGTACATCACACACTGCTTGACGCAATAGATAAAGTGCAACAGTCAATTAATAAAGTTATCTCGAAGTTGTTGTCCATTCACAAACGTAAATCTTAACACGTAGATATTTTTCCCAAAAGTCAAATTTAATCCTAAAAAATGCCTATAATTTATAAACACAATCTTAAACATTTTGCATCAAATAATAAAATTGCTCATGAACCATCTATGAAACCTGTGTACCATTATGATAGTGTAGAAACTGTCGGAACACAAAAGTTCCTAGGCACCGCAGGTGCCGTCCAATAAGAAGGAGATGGCATCTTTTCTGGTATTGGTAGTATCGTTAACTTAATTAAAAATAATAAAGATTTGATTACATCTGCTGCAAAAGGAGCAGCTGCTATAGGTAGTACAGCTAGTGCAATATCAAATGCTGTTAAGTCTCAAAACGAATTAAAACAACTAGAAGCTATTCGTAAACTTAGGAATGATTCTGAAGAACTAAAAAAATTAAAAAAACTTTCAGATGAAACAAAAAATAAAATTGCTAACATAGCTGTAGGGGGTGAAACCTTGAGGAGCGGAGCTCCGTCTAATAGTAAACATAATGAAAAAACAATTGAAGAAATAAGAGGAAATCGCGTGAGCAGCAACCTTCGGTCTAACCAGCAAAGCTGTAGCGGAGCTGGTCTAGCAAAATTCTAAAAATTATATTTTAGTAAAATTTTTTAGTAATTTTTTTAGTAAAATTTTTTTCTGTGTGTGAGAAAAACAAAAAGTCAAATTATTTTTTATAAAAATGTCTTCGCTTATCGAAAATAAATTTAGATTAGATGATCCTCCGTTCACCAGTTACAATCAAAAAAAGAATGACTATATAAGAATTGCTATGAATCCCGGATCTTCCAGTAGAGTAAATACTGGAGGAGATTTAATTTTTGAAGTTGATAATCAGCAGAGCTATTTATATTTACCTGATTCATTTTTACACTGTGAATATTCTTTATATAGTGATGCTAATTTTACAACACCATTACCAGAAACCGATAATATTACACTAGAAAATAATTTTTTTCCAAGATTATTTACACAAATGCGTTTAGATGTTGCAACTCAAAATATAGAAACAATAAGTGATTCCCCAGGTGTAATTGATACAATGCTTAGATTTGTAACAATTGGTGAAAATAATAAAAAGCATGAAATCGAAGGTTGGTTTCCTGATACTAATGATGGTATAATTGTTGATGATTTAACTCACGCTGGAACAGATGCAGCAGGAATTGCGAAAGATGTAGAAAATATTACAAAACATTTAAATAAAACAAATAATGATGCATATAAAGAAAGACGTGAATTTAACAAGAAAAGTAAACAGACAGTAAATTGGTCATTGTCTCCATTATTCGGATATTTAGATTATGACAAAATATCATATCAATTTAAATTTAAATTAATAATTCATCGTACGGCAAATAATGAATTAATCTTTTTTGGTAAGACTGGAAAAAAAGCATATTTAAAAATTGATAGACTTGAATGGTGGATTAAGCATATTACTCCTAGTTTAGAGATT
This sequence comes from Prostheceraeus crozeri, assembly GCA_907163375.1. Classification (NCBI taxonomy): domain Eukaryota; kingdom Metazoa; phylum Platyhelminthes; order Polycladida; family Euryleptidae; genus Prostheceraeus; species Prostheceraeus crozeri. Next base: position 5,860 of record CAJQUW010007933.1, on the reverse strand, counting down.
GAAACAGCTATTGCAAAAAGATTAAATACTAACAAACCAATTCCAGTAAATTTTCTAAAGCGTACTGCCAGTTCAGTAACTTTTTCCGAACAAAGATTTAACTGGCATTTTACTAGAACTGCGAATACTCCAAGATATTTATTACTAACATTTCAAAGAAATAATTCTCCAAGTTTTGATAAGAACAATAATATTTTTCATATTAATACAATTCGAAGTTTACAAGTTTCATTAAATCAAACTCGATATCCAATTGATCCATTAAGATTCGATGATACCAATAATCAATTTATGGAAGGATATGATTCTTATAGAAATCTTTGTATAGAATTTGGAGTTGAACCACAATTAACTCCTGGAGATTGGAGACATTTATATCCAATTTTCTGTTTCGATTTAAGTGCACAATCTGAAGATATTATTAAAAATGGTTGTGATGTAACGATTAATATTGAAAAGAAAGATTCCACAACTTCATTGATGGCTTATGGTTTATTGCTAGAAGATGTAAAATATTCTATTGAAGTTCTTAATGGGAAGATGACTAGGATAGGCTAAAGCCAGAGGAGCTTCGCTCCGATCGGTTAGTAACCTGAGGACCTTTGGTCCGATAGGCTAAAGCCAGAGGAGCTTCGCTCCGATCGGTTAGTAACCTGAGGACCTTTGGTCCGATAGGCTAAAGCCCAAGACTTCGTCGTTTAATTAATTTAATTTTTTTGATAACTTAAAATTTTGATAACTAGAATAGATTAAAATTTTTTTGGTAACTTAAAATTTTTTCATAACTAGAATAGATTAAAAATTCTTAACTTAAAATTCTCAACTTAAAATTCTTAACTTAAAATTTTCGTAACTTAAAATTTTTTTATTAAAAATGTCGCAAGCGAAAAGTAATATTAATAATAAAACTGTTGAATTAAAATTACGTAATATTGTTGACAAAAATACCCCTAAAACTATTACTATTAATAAAAAAAAGTATTACATAAGTAAACCAATGATAGAGAATATTCAATTACAAGAAGAAAAGAATGGCGGGATTCTCCCATTAATTCCACTAATAATAGGTGGCATAGCAGCAGCAGGAAGTGTTGCAGGTGGGACAGCTGGTATTGTCCAAGCAGCAAATAAAAATAAATCAGAGAAGGCAGCATTAGAAGAACAAAAACGTCATAATAGGGAGTTAGAGAAAGTTGCTAGGGGTGAAGGAGTAGTAGATAATTTTATTAGTAAATTAAAATTAGTTGATGAAGGAAAACGAGTTCTTAAAAATATTCTCCACAATGTTGATGATTTAATTGAAATTAAAGAAACTAAAGATGGTTCTGGAATATATCTAAGTCCTTGTATGATTCGGTAATAACCTCAGGACCTTTGGTTCTTTTCGGTAAAACTTTTATTTTATCTTTTAAAAGTTTTTTATCTTTAAAAATGGATACCGCAAATTCCACAAATTCAGAAAATTTAATTAAATTAAAAATTGCTAATTTAGATTTATTAAATTATCTATTAAACAAAAATAAAAACTCAAACTGTCAGCATATTGGAGGTGAGAAGAACAAAGTTCCACACCACTTCGGTGGTGATATACAAAAAACATTAGAAAACTTTCCTGGATTTATTTGGAGTAAATATTCGAAAGAAAAACATCTTCCTGGTCATTCATATACCGGTCCAGGAACTCGATTAGATATAAGACTAGATGAGAATAATAATCCGAAACCAGGTGAAGAACCGATAAATGGAGTAGATGCCGCAGCTTACAGGCATGATTTAGCTTATCGAAATCATGATCTAAGTTCTCGACATGCAGCTGATAAGAAGATGATTCAAGAATTAGATAGTATTCAGAATCCTACATTTAGAGAAAAGATTGAAAGAATGTTTGTTAAGAAAGCTTTACAAGCTAAAATATTATTCGGCCAGGGTTTAAATGAAACGACAGCTAAGCTGTCTGAGAGCAACGCTCGAACTAATAACTCTGAGAGCAACGCTCGAACTAATAACTCTGAGAGCAACGCTCGAACCTATGCGTCCGAAATTCACAAGGAATATAGAAAGCCGAAATATCTATTGAAAGTAAAAGTATTTAATAAAGATGATATTTGGAGTGCTGATCTTATTCATATGCCGAATGAAAGGGACTACAAATACGCATTGACCGTTATAGATTTATATACACGATACGCTTGGGTAAAGCCTTTAAAAAATAAAAGTGGTCTATCAGTTAAATATGCGTTTGAAGAAATCTTTAAAGAAAGTAATAGAAAGCCAAAAAAATTGTTTGTTGATAAAGGGTCGGAATTTTATAACCGAAACGTTCAGCCACTATTTGAAACTGTTTATTCCACTGAAAATGCAGGGAAGGCCGTAGTGATAGAAAGATTCAATCGGACGTTAAAAAATAAATTATTCAAGAAATTTACTGAGCAAAAAAATCAGAAATGGTTGAAGATATTACCAGGAATTGTAGAAGAGTACAATAATAAAGTTCATTCTGGTATTGAAGAAACCCCAAAGAATGCTTCTGACGACCCTGATTTGATACGAAAGAAAATATTCGAGAATAATAATTTGAATGAGAGTAATCCGAATTTGCAGAAACTTAAGCCGAAATTTAAAATTGGAGATAGAGTTAGAATATTTAAATATAAGAATAAATTTGAAAAAGGCTTTGTTGGTTATTGGACTAAAGAAATATTTGAAATTTCTAAAATAAATCAAAGTTATCCGATTACTTACGAAATCAAAGATTTAGATGATGAAGATATCAGAGGCCGTTTTTATCAAAATGAATTACAACGAACTGATTTTTAATTATCATTATTATTATTATTGGAACTAACGTTTCGGGAATGAAATTCCCTTGTTAGGCGTAGCCATAGAACCTACGGTTCGTTCAATTCTAACATTATATCTAGAAATGGTACTCCTTTTTGTAATTTGCACAAAACGTATAAACATAATTGTCCACAATAGGTAGTGCCTGGTGTTTGAATTTGAAACGTATTGTATGTTCCCGTTCCAAGTAATTCTGTTACTTCATTTGTAGGGGGCAAACCGTATGAATCGAACCAATAGTTCTCAGCCTCCGGGCGGTCAAAATAATAGTTCTGCTGATAATTTTTAACGCCTGCTGACCAATGTACACCTTTTTCATTTGACGTATGAAGATTTGTTATGAAATTTACAGTTATTGATGGAACTTTGTTCCGTGAACTGAAGGTTCCTGTTGGCCTATTTTTTAGGAATTGTAATTCATCCCTCATCAATATGTGAAAATTCTTTATTCCCAATTGATTAGCAATCTTATTTAAATCGAAATTCGTTGTTGTCTGTGTTCCATATAATTTCAAAAACTCATTTATGTTGCTCATTTTATAATAAAAAAATTTCTTAAGAGACCCTTAGAAGTCAGAAGGAGGGGGGGGGTATTGATTTAAAACTGTTCTCTAATGATGTCTTTCCTTACTACTTAGTCAGAAGGGGGTATTGATTTAAAACATTTTTATAATGATGACTTTCCTTACTACTGGGGGGGGGTATTGATTTAAAACTGGTCTCTAATGATGTCTTTCTTTACTACTTAGTCAGAAGGGAGGGGGTATTGATTTAAAACTGTTCCACAATGATGACTTTCCTTGCTACTTAGTCAGAAGGGAGGGGGTATTGATTTAAAACTGTTCTCTAATGATGTCTTTCCTTACTACTTAGACAGAAGGGAGGGGGTATTGATTTAAAACTGTTCCACAATGATGACTTTCCTTGCTACTTATTCGATTTTGAAATGATTTAATTTAATCTAAATTAAAACGTTACATTGTTCCATTTTATTCTTATGAACTCTTGTTAAGAGAATATTGATTGTTTTATCTGTATTAAGACATTAGCAACATCTGTTACCAAATTTCTCAACATGAACAGCTGCTACCAGTTTAAGCTATTCAGTATGAGAGAATTCTTTGTGACCCGCATAACTCATGACTTTTCACTTGAACAGCTGCTGCCATTATTCCACGTATTACTGCGTGCATTCATTCTGCGAGCGTTCTACGAGACTGTGACTGCTTACGAATCATCTGTGACCTTTATCTATTTTGGTCAATTTCATCAGCGACTTTCAACAATTTTATTTTTTATCATAATTAATTCACTACGTTTTAACGAAAATGGCACGTTCAAGCATCGCCTTTGCCGATTTGAAAAGAAAAATTTCAGACACTATTGTGAACGAAGATCAACGGAAGAAGTGTATTGAGATGCTAACAGAATTTCAGGAGAAATATCTTAAACCAAGGGAGGAAGAAGACATCCACGCATCAAAAACATTCAGAGAATTTTTAGTGATAAATCGATTTGAAGACACATTGCAAGATAACGCCATCAATATCAGTTCAAACTATAATTTTGAAGAAGAAATTCAAAGAGACATCTTACCATCAGAGCTAACTAATTATTTAGCACATTTAAGAAGAGAAGAAGACATTTCGGTGAACAATACTGTGAAGTTATCGTTGTTAAAAGGAAGAGCTTTGACTGTAATCCGGGGAAGTGGCCATGTTTGTAAACAATTAGGTTATTCCAGAGGCTATAACATCTTTTTAAGAAAATTTTATAAACTATATTTACGATTTCCGTTTATTAAGAACTCGACGGAATCTATATCATTTTTCAAAAGGAACTTCGCTATTATTGACTCGTATCTTCGCCATGGGAGACACCGCCCAACCCTTGATCAAATTTTAAACTCAATCAATTGAAACGGTAAGCTACTCCCAATAGATAATAGTACTATGACCCTTCCCTTATTTGAATTTACGAGAAACAATTGTATCATGGCATAATACATTTTCTAGTCAACATATTTTATTCGTTGTAAACCATGCTACTTGTCCTCATTGGTTTTATAGTACTATGACCCTTCCCTTATTTTACTCATACAGAAACAATTGTATCATGGCATAATACATTTTCTAGTCAACATATTTTATTCGTTGTAAACTATGCTACTTGTCCTCATTGGTTTTATAGTTCTATGAGCCTTACCTTATTTTACTCATACAGAAACAATTGTATCATGGCATAATACATTTTCTAGTCAACATATTTTATTCGTTGTAAACTATGCTACTTGTCCTCATTGGTTTTATAGTTCTATGAGCCTTACCTTATTTTACTCATACAGAAACAATTGTATCATGGCATAATACATTTTCTAGTCAACATATTTTATTCGTTGTAAACCATGCTACTTGTACATAGTACTTGTCTGTGATGTGAATAAAATATTTCAAAGATGGAAATGTGTTTTCATTTTGTATCGAGTTAAAGCAGTAGCAACTACTGGAATTGTAAGAACGCCAGATGAAATGACAATTGTTAAAGCATTAGACCATCTCTTTCTTAACTTTTTATAATGCTCTAATCTTAATAATAATTGAGATTCCTTATCTTTCATATACCTAACTCTATCTTTGTGTTTTTCTTTGTTCATTTTTTCAATGTTCATTTTTTCAATGTCCATTAAAGTAGAACTACGTTCATATGATAACGAAGGATATATTCTTGAGGTTCCTTCCATTTCTGAAGTTCCTTCCACTTTTGTTTCTTCCATTTTTAAATGAATATTTTGAATAAATATTTTGAATAAATATTTTGAATACAATCTTCTGGTATATTGAGACTACGTGATATTTTGAGACAACTTAAATTTTCGTCTGCCTAAATTTTCAAAATTCTTAGACCACGTGATATTTTGAGACAACTTAAATTTTCGCCCTTCGGCCACGTGAAATTTGAAATCTACCTAAATTTTTGAAATTTTGATTTTTTTGAAAATTTTGAAAACCCCCGCAAAAGT
>CAJQUW010007932.1:0-16097 GCA_907163375.1 Prostheceraeus crozeri | reverse complement strand
TATAAAGCCTATTCCTAAAGTAATAATTTAATTTACTCGTGTTCCTCTTCGTGTTATTGACTACTCTCTGTACTCGTTTTGTGTTCGGGCATAAGGTTTCCTGTCATTAGCCAACGGCTTATGTCCCGCACACGGAGCGGCACGAGACGTCGACATTCTTCGCTTCCGGTTAGTCCCAAACAATCACCCCAAACTCAATCATTGTCCGCACTGGATCTTGAGGAAAAATTAGCACAGGTCGCCGACCTGGTCCATGCGCTTGCGCAGTCTCAGTTGGCTACTTCCAGTCGTTCGGCACCTACGGCTACGGCTACGGTTCCTGCACCTTCGCTAAATCCTCAGCCAAATTGGGACCCGCACATACCACCTGACTCTGAACAGACTGCTACCGCACTACGAACGGCGCTTCAAGATACTTCCATTACTACCCAATTTCAACCTAGAGACAAACACGAAGCACAAGAAGTGTTAGCCGTCCTTGACGCTCAAACTCTTAAAGAAGCTCATCAACACGCGGCGCAACGGGGACAATTACTTTTATTAGCCCGATCTCACAATTGGCGATACGTTCAAGAAGTAGAATTATACAGAGCAAACGTCCGAACCGGTCTTCCTACACAGTTACCTGCTCTACCAACGCAGAGAACCTACGGTCGCCGCTCATTCCGCAGCTATGCGCGTTGGACCAACTTGGAACGTGGATCTGGACGCGGAGGACGAAGCAGAGGCCGTGGACGTGGCCATTCAGGATCTGCCAACCCTCAGACCTAATACACCGGAATTCATAACACTCTCCTCCGACGACGAGCTACCTGATCCTATTCCCGTGTGGCTCGGAACTCTCCAGACTCCTCCGCTTCCGAGTGCGCCTGACTCTCCACGACTTGCTTGTGAGGGCGCTACTCATTCACCTCAGTCTCCATGCTCTTCGCGTGAGGGTGAACGTTTTCTCACTGACTCTCCACGTCCTGCACGTGAGGTGAGACCCCAAATAATTCGTGGATTACATGATCAATTTGAATATGAACCGTGGACTCCTCTTTCCGATAGGCAATCACCTCCAACACCAGGACAACAACAACAAGCCGTACTCGATCTCCTAGAAGCCACCGCTCGATGTTTAGATCGCGAAGCTTTATCCGAAGGTTGGCAGACCAGCTCCGCACCATCGCAAGCCAGTACACCCGGACAGAGGAGAATTCCCGGCCGAATCCTATCGGCAATTCCCGACATCATGATCACACCACCAATGACCCCGCCAACGACACCACCACAAGAAGAATCGGATCAACCTCAAAATCAGCAAGATATTCCGTCTGACGTTTCTTCTATTGCCACAGATGATGAATGGATTGACGACTCCAATCGTGTTTGTAAATTAACTCATGTAAAACCACATACTGTTCCTGTTCTTCCACAAATGTTACCAGCGACACCTCAAGTATCCTGGGGTCCTATCTCAAGAAGAACCTTAAATGGTGGAATTCGGCCCTTTGTCAAATGTAAATCCTCTTCTGGTAGGCCTTTCCAATACTCGCCAAGTGAATTCCAAATAATCCAAGTATATATTGATCAACTCCTTAAACAAGAAATTATAGTCAAGGCAAAGCGTGGACCATTCATCAGCTATCCTTTCGTCATTCCTAAACCTGACAATACTTGCCGATTCTTAGTGGATTACTCACACTTAACGCCACATTTTGATATTCCCGAATTATGCCTTCCTTAATTTACAAACAAATTACGGCACCAACCGCTTCCACCATATGTCCGTGCAATTCGCATCGATTTAAAACAAGCTTTTTTCACAGTTCCTCTCCATCCAAAAGCACGACATGTGACAAACTTTCGGTTCAACAATCAAACTTTTCAATTCACGCGCCTGCCCATGGGATTATCACATTCTCCTTCGGAATTACAGAAGCTTCTTCAAGAAATTTTACGACCATGTAAAGATAAATTACAATTAACCTGTCTTCATATCGACGATATCCTCATGGTGGGAAGACCCAAACAATTGAGAAATAATCTTACAAGATTACTGGCACGACTTAAGGCGAGTAACTTCATTGTCAATTATCGGAAATCACAGCTACAACCAACGACCAAGCTCCAGTATTTGGGCCTTACAATTGATATTGTGAAACAAAGATATTACCCAAATCCTGGACACGTTAAAACAGCGTGGAAAATCTACAAGGCAACAACTAAACCACCGGAACGTCAATCTAAACGTGATCAAACGTATAGAGGGTTCCTCGCATTCGTTCTATCAGTTTCTACGTCACTATATGCCGTGCTACGTGTATCTTGGGACAAACTGCGCATACTACTCAAAAACTTTTTATTACATTTCAAACATGTGAGATTTCGAAAACAAAAATTTACAGACACATTACATGTCGATGCAACGCCTTATACCCAGAGCTGGAAAAATTCCACTGAATTTTTTTAATTCCAATTCCAATTCCAGCAGATTTAAGTATCGTCAATTCCAATTCCAATTCCGACGAAAAATGGAATTAATTCCGGGTCGGAATTAATTCCAATTCCGACTTTTCCAACTCTGACCACAAAGCTAAGAGCGCGCTGAAAACACGTCCGACCAGAGCTGGAAAAATTCCACTGAAATTTTTTAATTCCAATTCCAGAGCAGAGATATTTCAATTCAAAACCCGTATCGAATAAGTTCACTTCAATTCCAATTACAATTCCATACATGAGATTCAATTCCGAATTCCATATCATTGCATGACGGCGTATATGTTAATGTATCCAAAGTTTTTCCCTTCGCCCTTCAATCTAACCCATGGTGCCCGTATCCTATCCCTCGTTATTCCTGTGTGCCAGAACCTGCGTCGTTCTCTATTGTGCATTCTCATGTTCATATAAAGAGTTCATATTTTCTTGTTCGTACATGTACATGTATATATGTAGCCGGTCAGCCTACGCCATTTTCGTTTCGATAAACGAGATATTCAATATCTTGTGAAAAACGAGAAAAGAAAATTAACGGTCAGCAAAGAATACAAAGCCTGAGAAGGCGAGAGAGAGCCATAGAAATTAACAGTACCATAGAAAAAGTCCCTATAATGGAAATTGCATGAAGAATTATGAGGCATCACGCCCGGGGCGAAGTAAGTTTGGGGCAAAACGCAACATTGTGCGAGCTGGGTTTCCATGTTTTCGTTATTTGTGATTTATATTTATCAAGCCAAATTGAGGATTTGCTGATTTCTGCCCCTTGTCCAAAAGACATACAACAAAAGCAATAGTGAATTTACAAAATACTGCGGCGAACAGGATGACGCAAAGAAAGAAATCCCCTTTAAAACTTTTCTGTAACGTTCATCATTTTTGAAATATCGCTCCTATAAACTATACAAGAGTATTATCAGTCACATATGCAACTTGCACATGTCGATCTTCATCAGCGACATAACATTGCTCCAGCTTGAAATCAGAGGCCAAGGAAAATTTTCAGAGTATTCATTTTTACTTGAAAGGGCTCCCCTGTTCACTATATTTGAACAATTTTCAAAATCTTTACATGCTTTCGAATATCAGCTTCCAAAATATCATCACACTATATCACATGTGTCATTTCAATGATTGATTGAACAGTTCCAGCGACTATTCACTTATCTGAGAAATTATTGTCGGTGAAGAAGCTTCAATGTGTTTATTCGACAAAAGCGCTAGGTTTCTTAACCGTATGAAGATCATCCTATAATTAGAATTTTTTCTATTGAATTCTTGAGATATTCTTACAACCAGTGCACCGCCACATTCAATTATGACTTTGTGGACCAATTTTTAATTCGAATTTTGAAAAATAGTTGTTAATGACTGCTGCAAATCGACACAATATTACCAACCCAGGGATGAAGTGAGTAGGCTATGGGACCACATGGAAAACCACTATGCCACCATCTCACTTAATATTATCTTCATAAAAATCCTGCATTATTTGCTGCCAACAACTTCCACAACCAACTTGGCAAATAGTTTGACTATGATACAATGTTTTAGATCGAATCTGATCTGACAAACCATAGATTTTTTCCATGTGCCATCATTGTACATAGGCAAGATATCAAACTTCCATTTTCCTAGTGTACTATTATTCCTACTTCTAAGAGAGAAGAGAGAGAGATGCGAATATAATCTATTAATAAACTGACCAGAAGAAAGAAATTCAATGTGCGAATAACGTGATTGTTGATGAACAGAAAAAACGACGATAAAATGATATCATGAAAACTGATTAATGGTCCATGTTTAAAAAGAGGAGATTAAAAATTCCGTGATAAGAACGAAATGTGGTCGGGTCGAAAGCTAACGAGCAGAGATTAAAGGAAACTCTTTCAATTTTCAAAAGAAAGTGGATTTATCGTCAAGTCTCAAAAATTTGCATAAATTAGAGACGATGAGAAATTGAAACAATAACAACTACCAACAGCAACACATACGACATCTTCAATAGCTGTTAGAAGAACTCCGGGCTCTCGCGGTGTAACTTGACTACAGAAGTAGCAAGTACAACTGCCTACCAGCGAACAACAACACAGTAGCGTATGCGGCAACACATCAGCGAGCGCGATTGAAGATTGACGGTATAAGTGACACTGAATATTCATGATATTTATGATATTATTTTCGGTATACAGTGAGTCCGATCGAATTGAAGTGAATTCAACATCAAGAAGTGAACTGCAAGTTTATTGTTTTTTCTTTCTATCGTTGAGTATCGTATTTGTATAACTATAGTCTTGAAAATTAATATTGTCAATTGTTGTGATTGGAAGTTGATATAATATTTCATGTCATTGCCATTTAAATTGATCATTAATTATAGAATAATTGTGTGACACTGTCTATATTGTGATTTGAACTGACAGGCTGCCCTTTAATGCAGGGTTAATTTTCCTCTTTCCAAATCCGATTGTTTTTTGTGTGTTACAACAATTAAGTTAATCTTCAATTTTTGTGCTTATCCAATCAATAACTAAATTCAACAATTGTTTTATTTTGATTAATTATCTTGCTTGATAAATAACTAAATAACAGATTGAACAAATATGATTATCTTTTCATTGTTTGTTTAATTGCTGAATTAACATTGTCCGGTGGCTGTAGGCCCATCAAAGTCACAATTAGCACCCTTTATTCAACAATAGAATAAAACTAGCTCTGTCGATCTATCTCTCTCTCTTATCTCTGCGTGCAGTTAACACAACGGCCGAATACTGTGATTTCAACTTTTGCACAAATAGATTTATCACAGGTCTATCGAAAAAGTGGAATTGAGGTTTATCAAGGTCAATTCCAATTCCAATTCCAGTAGATTTAAATATCGTCAATTCCAATTCCAATTCCGACTTTTCCAACTCTGCTTATACCATAGCCTGGTGGAAACCATCCTTTTCCTTAGTGGTGTTTAATCACAATACACAAGCTATAAATGAGTTACTAGCGGTCATATTGGCAGCATTGGTATGGCCGAACCATCGGATACTAACGGACAATATCGCAGCTTTAAAACTATGTTACAAATCACCTCGGTTATTACAGTTAAAGTTCCTGGCCTTACAAATCAACCCACACATACATTATGTGTGTACTCAGTGTAATAAAGCGGATGCAATTTCTCGACTTCGGAGAACGGTAAGCACACCTCTGTGTAACAATGAACATTGCTTCACGAACTATCGCTTCCCTTGCTGTTTGTAAACTTAATTTTATTAAAACCGAGACACCCTAGCCTTTATTTTAAAGTATGGCTAGGTGCAAGCCTATTGGCCAATTCTGATTGGCCATCGTAAATATATTTAAGTCTTGTACCTCCTGTCTCGGGTGTCTCGTGTTCCTCTTCGTGTTATTGACTACTCTCTGTACTCGTTTTAATAAAATAAAGGAAAAAAATTTACTTTAGTAATTAGTAACGAAAAAGTAATTTAGCGAATACTACACCAGAGATTTCCTTTACAACTCCGTATTGCCGATTATTCGTCATATGCTCTGACTTTTGAAGAAATTGAAGATTTGCGATTGTCATGGAATGACGAAAATAACGTCATGGAAAGACGTTTAGAGCTTCCAGTAATTAACTTGAATTTTTGTCACATTATCGTAATACCTTATCCATATTGAAGTGATTGCACGATAACTGCTGTTATCAGGGAGTTTTTACATTTATATACAGCACGCAGGATTCTATGTGGCTGCATACTTTTTTTCTTGTAGGCCAACAAATTTTCTAAAACAACAAAATTACCATCATTTGAAGAATCCTTCTCTCTATACAACTCATCCTATAAATACAGACAAGAAATTATGCACCTCACTAGGTGACATGCCACGCGTAATTACGGAGCATTCCAAACATCCGTGGTTAAAGACATTCTATTCTTCTACCCGCGTACATACGCGCTGCACTAAGAGTCAGAAATCACTTGATCTGATGTTGTTAAAACATGGGGAATGTTTATGAATACGTGCGGGCGAGCGTTTATAGCTTGCGCGTCGTCTATGGTTGTCTGCGTTGCCGCTTGAACCACGGATGAACCGCTAAGCATGTTCTGGCTTCCCTGAGCATGAAATTGAGGTCCTATCACATTGCTTAGCCTCTGATACATACAGACACATGAGACGCAGTCTATATAACAGGACTGCCGACAGATGTTGCAGCAATGTCACGCATAGCCACGGATGTTTCGGGTCATGTGTAATTACGCGTAATTGAGCGTGGCATGTCACCTAGTGTTGAGCCCCTTCTTTAAAAATGCGCACTGCTGATTATTTTCAAAGCTATTTAACTTTTGAAGAAATTCGAGATTTTTAATTGTCATGGCTTCCTGCAATTGACTTGACTTCTAATCATAAATTTGTTATGCCATAAGAACATTGAAGTGATTACACGACCACCGATGTTGTCAGTCCAACTCCTGCACGCATCATTTGCATTCATTACGGATACATGCGTTCTGTTTACAAGTAGGCTTATAACCATGCATGAAATTAAAAATTATCATAAAAAATAAATTAGAATCGAGGCCAAACTATTCGAGCAAAATAACAGAAATGAAAGCTCTGCGCTCATCTTCGATATAATTCATCATCAACAGAATAGAAAACCAAATTAATTTATTTATGCGATTCAGTCGCAAAAACAATCTATGTACTGAATTCTCTGTTTTCACAATTTGTCGCTAAAGGACGCGCATTCTTTGATGTTGAAGAGCCGCTCAACTCTGGAGATTCGGTCACCACAATTGATGCATTTTCTAAGTCTTCAAGCAACGGAGGGAAACCACGATTGACCGGTGTAGTCGTCTTTATTCCAGCGACAAGTTTCGACCGGTGCTTCGGTCCTGTTCACGCAAAAATGTTCTAAGTGAAGTCGAATTGGATAACCCCTTTCAATGGCTAATCAAATCTCTAGAAAATACAAGTACTAAGGCCCATAGTTGGAATGAAATTATTTATCTCTTATACCAGATTGAAATGAACGTTTCACTTACGTACAAGAGCATGCGCACAAATTGAGAGAATTGTGAATTTCTGCCCGGTGCTGTAAGCCGATACTTGTGGATCCGCACAATTTTCTTTTTACTTCAGTGCCTCCTTGCTTCTTTCTTTCTTTTCCTTCTATATTTTCCCTCGTTCGTGCGCATGGTGGGACCTCTCTTTCCCTCGCCTTTCTCTCTATAACACATAATTGAGTCTTTAGCTGCTATAGGGCCCTACTCTCTTCTTTTATTATTGCATGGAGCTTTTTCGATTATCTCAAGCTTTATTCATTCATCTTTCTTCCATTTCAGTTAAACTTGTAGGTTAATTCGCATTTGTGGCAACGAGTGTTACAAAGTTATGATGAGTTTATAGCCTACAAAGTTGAATATAATCAGTTTTAATTGGCTATTGAATTTGAGCTAAAAAGGTCGAGCACACAGGATATTTCTTTCCTTGCGCACAAAGCTTGACACCTCATTGATGGCAATTGATTTGTCCCTCAAATCAAGTTGTCCGATATGCCTGAAAAAGCTTTTATGATCTATGCAAGCCGGTATCTAAGGATCTTCTATTTTTAAGAACGCCTAGAATTTTTACGTTAGCATTAATCATACCGCGAGGGAGGAAGCCATTGGGTCCCTTTCCGAATTTTTGCTTCGGTACTTTAAAACTAAATTGCCTGACCAGCTGTTCAGCGAATTTCCAAATCGTCTTTCTTTATAGACTCAATAGTTAGATAGGAGGAACTCTGTAAGCTGTTTCCATGTCGAAGCTTGTACCATGTATGCTCACGCTTTAATTTTTAGAAAATTCAATTTAACCATTTCATGCATATTGTACTCTCCTGAGGACATTTGGGTCAACATTGCTGCACCCCAAAGGGGCAAAAATCTGTGACCAAAAGAAAGAGAGATCAATGCGCTTCTAGTAACATCCCTCCGACTTCGTACGATCCCTAGAGCGCCCCCTAAATTGCATCTAGGAGGAAGAAAAAATTTTTATTTTTCAAAAGAAACTTAATTTTATAAATAATTTCATTCATGGAAAGGTTTTTAAACAGAAAAAAATATCTGAAAATATCATCTTTAAATTAGCAATACATGCAGATATCTATCATAATGATTTTTTTAGGATGTTGAAAACATCATTCGAATGATAATTTTAAACGTTGATTATTACTTCTTGTTTAATTTAAGCGCAGCTGTGTAAGGGCCACATTCGACATAACAAAATACATGAATATTTACGCATGAGAATGTGCAAAATATTTGAAATGATAAATTTGCTGGTGCCAGCCCTTGCGCCAGCAGCCAACAAATTGACCATCCCTGCGGCGATGCAATATTAAAAAACAGTCAAACAACGTCGTGAAATGACGATTTTCGACAAAGGTTTTCAGCAGGCAATTTAATAAAATCAAGTTACCTTCTAACATTTTTTGATTTAGTAGATAATTTGATGGCACTCTTGAAACATAAATGGCATTGAATTTTTCGGATGAATGTATACGGGCATCTCAAAACATTCACAAAAAATTGATCTTTTTTGACGTAATATTAAAAACCATGAGTGTATTGCAAAATATCTAAAAATTTGTGATACCGGATATTTAAACAAAAACTTTTCAAATATTTTAAGAAATATGGATCAATGAGCATGAGCTAGTGGTATCATTTAGTTAAACTTCGATGCTGTAATTTTTGCCGCAGATAAGAATCCTTACACAAATTTCCAGTCGAAAAAATGAAGTTTCAAACGATCATCTTGAACCATTGTTTTGCATGTACGAGTAATTTTAAGCCTGTGTCATTCCAGAAAGTGAGAGATAGATACAACAACGAAACGACTTGACCCTTATTGCATGTACCATCTTAGAGGTCATTAGAGGACACACATGAATGATGGTTAAGCGGCAAAGTACTAACACAAAATCCATTTGGACATTCGGTGTGACCCGTAGTCGGAAACGGAAGAGTAGCTTTTTGGCGTCAGACGTTTCTGCTTTGCGCCTCTCCGCCAGACTTACGTGGGAGACGTAACCAAGAGTCAAGGGCAGGAGACAATCTTCACTATTCATCATTGTCTTTTATTTTCGTCTTGCTCAATATCGCATGTTAATAAAGAGATTCAACGGTTGATTGGCTCCGAGTGCTTCAGATTCCCCAATGTGTACAATGGTCTTGAGCTGTCAATTTGCCCTTTAATAGGAACAGGTGCATCGTGATCAGGAATTTGGACAAAGAAAAAAACAGTCTCTCTCTAATCTGTCCTAATTTGTCCTTTCTTGGTAATATTCACAGTTATGTTGATGGCTGGATACGGGAGGCAGTTTTTCAATTTTTGATTGTCAAAAGACCAGTGCTTCACTCCCATTTTTATTGTCAGTAAAAATAAATGAATGAATTCACACCACCCAACGTTTCGAGCTTCAAGCTCATCGACTGGGGCTATTACCTAGTATTACCTAATGTGACTTATGTCCACACATTCTTATCAATAGTTCCAGGATATCGATTCCATACACATCCTTCTTCCCTTTATATAGTCGATTGTATAATGAAAGGTGTCTAAAATAGGCCCCCGTAACA
Source organism: Prostheceraeus crozeri (assembly GCA_907163375.1). Classification (NCBI taxonomy): domain Eukaryota; kingdom Metazoa; phylum Platyhelminthes; order Polycladida; family Euryleptidae; genus Prostheceraeus; species Prostheceraeus crozeri. The sequence goes on along the minus strand of CAJQUW010007932.1, from coordinate 5,994 downwards.
CAAATTTCTGAAATTTATAGTTTTTGACCAAACAATTATTTCTTTGTCTTTGACTTTATGAAACTTTTGTAACATTTTATACGATGCGAATTGCATGCTGTTTTGTGAGATTACCATTCATTTGAAATAAATGCTCTACTACTATACTGCTATAACTATATAATTACCTATAAGTAAAATAAAAATCAGCCAGATTCTCAAATAATGTTTATGACGATCGATTTCATAGTTTGACTGCTTATCAAGGCATTAAATAAAAAGTGAGAAGAGGATACATGCATGTCTATACAATATACTAGGCATTCAAAGTAGGAAGAAATTTCTTGATAAACATAGATTCCTTCCTTTCCCTTTCTATCTTGGAAGCAGCTGATAGAAAGGGGTGGCATAGAAGTCTTCGCCACACGTGGCTATATGCTTGCTTACTTTGAGGGAAGAGTAGTGAGCATTATAAACCTGCTGTCGATGGACGGTAATTCGCCTTCTAAAAGTGTTCCCAGTTTGGCCAATATAATATTCACGACAATTCCGACATTGCAATTTGCAAATGACATTAGACGATGTACAGGTAAGGTTCTGATTTATCTCAAAATGTTTGGTGCCGAAATGGGTTTGGAATGTAATACTTTTACCGGTAATTAGGGTGTCGCAAGTTTTACAGCGCCTTTCATTACAGCGCCGGACCCCGAAAATAAATGTCGAATTACCTTTAGTCTCTAGATTCATCAAAAGTGATCGCAAGCGAACATTTTACTAGCGACGTAGGCTACATGTGATCAACTAATCCCAAAGTGTCAACAAAATCCTCGTGACATTCGATTTTGAACAGACTGGACATATCTAAATAATTATGATGACAAATTGATGAGCTGATCAAAAATTAACCAGGGACTAGTAAAAATTAATTGCAACTGAATTGGTCTCATTTTCTGTAAACAATCAATAATTGGATCACATTAGCAATCAATAAATTGTAATTCATTGACAATGAATGCAGTTTTTTTATCATTTAATGTATAAAAAGATGGCCTTCCAATCCGAATATCCTTTGTCCACATACGAAATGATTCATATCATTGACACATGATTGACAAATAACTTAGAACGTTTTAGTCATAATATATACAACGGAAATGCCTGCGAAAATGCATCAAAACACTTGCAAAACCTGAATTTACCTATGATACTAAAAATACTGTACATTTCCTGCATCAATATTTTCGTTGAATTATTTGCATGAAAATAACATGCAAATCCACTGCTACAATATCATGCGATGACTTTAAAGTTGATCATTTATATTCTCCTCTATTTCAAGAGTGCAATTTTTGCAGCTCAAACAGTGAAGCACAACCACATTCCGGCCATCACAATGGTATGCATTTCATTAGGTATAGCAAAATTTGAATTGATCTATACCATTTAATATAGCACATGAAACACACGCCTAGTTAGAGACCTTTGAGTCGATATTCGAATGAATGCTAACGTCAAAAGTTTCTTTCTCTCCAATACCAGAATCTTATGCAATCACTTTTTCGACTTGTGAATAATTGCAATTAATCGAGCTGAAGGAAGTCCATCAATCAAGTAATTGCAATTAGTTTCTAATCAATTAATTTTTCCAGCTCCTGACTTGTGCAGATATGGGTGATCAATGGGATGTGAAACAAAGCAATAAAAGTTCATGCTTGTTTGTTTTTATTACTTTTATCTAATACAGTGGTCGGATTCAGAATTTTCAGGATTTTCGTGCCCACCCCTCGAAATTCGTGCCCATGCAGTGCCACCAGCTCAAAGAACTTACTGCTTCACATACATGACTATAAATCTCATTGTAATTGAATTGCATGATTTTTATGTTGCTTTTCTTGAGCCCGTAAATGCACACTTGTTGCATATACATGTACATGCAACAGAAACGAGTCAACTGAAAATATTCCGAAATGCCTAGAAATGCACTTTGTATTTAGCTACAAGTACGAGTATTATTCGTAGTACGGATATTACGTGGAAAAGTTTGTAAAAATCATTTCTCATTAGGAACAGCATTATCATCGTCACTGTCAAGGTAAACACTGGTCCTTCTTTTCATGATCTCTTGAAATAGTCTGTCTGATTCCAGATTTTTCTCATCCAGTAGTTGCGTCATTTCATTCAGAAGAACCTTCAGATTTGGATAGTTCATACCGCATCTACTTTCACAGGGCCCCTTTTCCCTACCGAGTCTCGTATATCCATTCTGATATGCGTAATCTATTAATTCGAATTTATCATTCTTCTCGATTTATAATCTAAATAACAATTTTGTAATGTTTAACGTTTGTAATATTCTACCCCTTGTACTACTCTCAAGATTTTATAAAATCGAATCTGGAGTTTGGTAGAGGCTCAATGGCCAGTTGGTCGTGACGTAGTGGTTACCTGTCTGTGTGTGATCCGCGGCGCAATGGTGTAGAAGGCTACCGAACGCGTCAGCCGTTAAATGTAGTTCTCGCGCAATTCGCTAGCGACTCAGCTTGCTTGATGGATGGGGGGGAGTCTCGTGCAGGATGCTTTGTGTGGTGGGGTGGGTAGAGAACGTCTGGTGGTATATCGGATAGGGGTTTGAGGTGGTTTGCGAAGGGGTATGGCGAGCCTGTGATTCGTGTATTCTGTGTCGTGTATGTACAATATTTTATATAGAGATGCTGATTGGGGTAAGGTATTTGTAGGTTGATGTGCATAAGAATATTTTTCTGTGTACTGTGTGAAGTAATTCGATATTGACTTCCCACCCCCCCCACTTCACACCGCATTGGATATTATAATCCACCCTGCCTACGGCGCCCAAATACTGGTGTTTGAGGCTATCGTTATCAATGTAAGGAATGATCAAAAAAATTCTACAGCGGAGAAGTGAGTGTGTTTAATATATGTGAGTTGATATTCTTTATGCATGAGATAGATGCCATGGAGAAGATGTGTGTGTTCGACAAAAATTCGTGCTGGGGTTTCATGTGGGTGTTGTTCTCATGTCGACTTGTTAGTGAGAGGAGCACAGCTTTGGTGCGGGGTAAGTGTAGTCAACAGTTGGTTTGGTCTGTCATTCATTTTGTGGGTGATATAGATGCTCGTATTACAGGGAAACTATGTATCGGAGAAGGCTGAATCTCGCATTTGCGCTGGATGCTAAGTAAGATAGTAATGCACTCAATGGCGGCTCAATGGCGTAACTATGGGATCAAAATATTCAACTGCTAGATTCTTAAGCTAATTCATTGAAAAGCAAGGTATTTTTTCATTACTTTTTGGTCTGATTATGGCATCGCGCAATCACGCATTGCTTTTTTTTCTTACTGCTAAGAAGGCAGTAACAGTCAGCAGAATATCAATCTATAAAGCCTCCAGGCAATACGACATTCTTGAGACTAAATTGAGAAGACATGTCAAAACTTCTATCAATCCCAATCCAGGAAATTAACGATCCCTAATGGACAGCAAAGAGTATTCGACTGACATGGTTCAGATTGAAAACAATCGGTATGATTCGTTTTGCGAATACTATGGGGGATTGGGGGGGGGGTGGGGGGGGGGGGGGGTGGAAATAACAGTTTTATATTGGTGGGTACTGGCGGGTCCTCTTTCAATAAGATTGTGACACATATTTCAAGTGAGAGCTCTCGAGCCAGTGGCCCACTATCGAGAAACGATTGCGAAAGCGCTTTTTGATGGGACAACCTTCTTCGACAAGAGCGGGCGCTTAGGGGAGCCGAGCTGCATCTAGAAAAAATAGAGATTAAGTATCATCTCATAGGCCTATGCAATCTGGATGGAATACTAGACTTCAAATGGGCGGGAGGATCTAGGCGCCCGGTGGCAATTCCAAAGTTAAGTTATATTCATTGGATATTACTGTGTTAATAAATTTTTATTCTGAAGTTATGGGGATATTCAGTTGAGCTTCAAGTTATCGACACAGGCCATTGGCAGCAATCAATTATCAAGAAAAATTAATGGTAAAACCTTATTGATATGTTGAATGAACAAAGAAATAATTATAATGCCAATCTCATGGTAATTCCTTTCATGTATACACTATATAATCAAATACTACCATCGAATTGGAAGAATAGGCTATACCATCGAAATAGCTTTAATTAGAGTTTACCGACAAAATTACCCGAGTCATCTGTCATTTTTCTGATTGTTTTTCTTCTGTGCGTAAATAAAACAATGCTAGTCACAAGTGGCTCCCTGAACTACGCTGAGGAGTAAATATAGCTCGATCGAATGACGTATACCTGTATTATTTCGTTTTATTTTTTTGAGAAAAACTTGAAAAGATTTGATTTCCAGAATGAGCAACGAATTAAGTTGTTCATGCATAATAATTCAATCATATTGTTCAAATCATACAATGAATTGATGCATGAAGAATTTAGCTATTAATACAGATTGTGTTAGAAAATTCAGGTGAATCTCAGAAAAAGATGAGCACGAATATCAGGAGGTCCAATTTTTGTGCCCACGCTCAATTTTCGTGTATTCATGCCCACTTTCGACAAATTCGTGCCCGGGCACGAATTCGTGCCCAAATCCGACCACTGCTAATATTTTAGGGAAATGGGGAAATGAACATAGGATTTAACTTTTAAACATTTGCTCTGATAGCACATTGTCAGCTATAATAATTTCCTTTTCCTAGCGTGTAGATGGATGAATTATTGTCATTCGCATGACACACGTAATACATGAAACACGATTTTCACATTAATTGAATAACTTTATTGTCTAAGGAAAAATAATAATTTAAAATTGGCTTTGCAACCTGGCAGTTATAGACAGATTTTTCTGAAGCCTTAAACAACCGCATGTAAACACGTATAGTGATGCCTAGAAGCCGAGAAGAATATCTTGCAATGATGGATATCCCTATAGAGAGGGCCATTCTGTTATGTATCTCTGAACATCTTATTCAATTAATATGCAGGCTTTTGCTAATCTAGCTAGAGTGTGAATGATTTGGTTTTGGTCAGTTATGAATGTGCGATCTTGTAATGCCATTTTTCAGTAGGACTGGATAAGATGTAAAAGGCTTGTATCAGGAGCCTATCAATGCATGTTTTGCATGCTTGCCTTATTAAAGCTGAGTGATTATGTCTTCGATCAAACTATGTGAACGCCGCTCCACGAGTGGCAATACTTTGACGAGGTTCTGTGGCGTCAAAGTCGTTTGCACTTGTTCGTCCACTTTCAACAGATGTCGACCTGGAAGATGACAAAAGAAAGTCCTCAGGAGGTCAGAGGAAATAATAGTGGCGTATGATGTTAGGAAGACCTGGAGCTCTTGCATCTCAAAACCGACGTTCAGGTAACGCAAGACGATGTTCCAACTACAAGAGACAGAAACTTTTTTGTCCGACCTTCAACCGCTTAGAAAGAAGATGCAATAAATAAGAAAAAGTCAATGAAAAAAATTAAAATAATATATTTTTCACTCGCACTAGATGCTCACGAAACCACAGTAGTGTAGAACACGGCAAACAAATAATAACAGAAAAATTCATTATGAAATATTCAATAAACATACCCACAGCTCAGTAAGAAGCTATTTGCAAGATGACAAACTCATCCTCCGCACTGTTGAGAGTGCAGTAAGTTAAAGTGATTACAAGGAGGATTGAGAATCTGGTGAGATCTTCTTACTCGGTTGTAGTCATCACTTCTTTCCTTTTATCATAATCAAGAATCAGTAATTGAATGAAAGTAGTATAAAAAACAAGGAAAAAAGCGAAGGCAAAAAAGAGGATTAACTAATCGCACTCTTATGGAAATGACAGCAGGCGTAAAGATAAGCTAATTTCAGTAATACCAATGAATGAGTTCATCACTGCGGATACTAGTTTCAGAAATTTGCCTCTGCATTGGAGAAAAGAAAAGATCCCAGTTCAATTCATAATTTCGATATAAAGCACAAAAAATATCAGAAAGCAATGACATTCAACCATTTGC
>CAJQUW010007931.1:0-34104 GCA_907163375.1 Prostheceraeus crozeri | reverse complement strand
ATGATGTAGAGCCGCTGCGACGTTTGCGTGAATGCCCTTTGACTGAAGATCGCACCTTACCAGCTCCGCGATGTTTCCTCCTTCCTTTATTCATTTTGGGTTCGTTTAGGTGATTTTCCTTTCATGAGTAACACCAGCAAAGGGTCTGCTTACAATGTTTTTAAACCGCGTTCCTTCCCACGATTCAACAAACTGCTCTTAAAACGTCTACCCCTGGAAATATCAAATAACAACAATCACCAGCAAAGCCTACGGCATTTACTAAATACATTTCGTTTTAAGGATCTACCGACATTGGATATGAGAAGCGGGGGTGCTACAACTGATTTCAGTGCACCAAGTATGCGTACTCCAACGTTGGCGGCGTAGCCCGAGCGCCGATCCGTAATTTGTCCATCACCACTTACTAGATGGAGGGTCGAATAAAATGAGGCAGTTGGAATCATAGCTCAAACCCGTGAAACATGTTAGTTACAAATACTTCTTGCATGAATCACGGGTCGATCACTTAGATGAAAGAAAGATGTCGGGCACGGACGCATCCTAGAGTTCATACTTGAAGGATAACCAGTCCATTTAACAAGACACCATTCTTCACCTTGCCGTTTTTTACATCGAATGATTTTCTCTACCAAATATGTTTCACTTTCAGTGACTACCTCAATCTCATCGCGTAAAAGCTACCCTCAAATTTCTTCATAATCGTTAAAATCTTTCAACTTGTAGGTGGTCGGAGAGTCTTTTTGATTCATCCTTGATACTTGTAAATACCTCCTCTGTCCAATTCGGAAGGTACCCTTTAGCAAAAAACACTTTTCACTTTTGAGATATGCGAACTTTATCACCAATTTTCACATCACTTTTCACATGAGTGCGTTTACGTTGGAATGATTCGCGCACTTTATCTACATTGTCAGCATTTACATCTACTGGTCTGAGTCCAATAGAACGATGGATAGAGTGATTGTAGGCATGGAGTGTATCTTGTAGAACCTTTGTCCAATTTTGTGTCAAGTTGGCAGTAAAATGTCGCCTCAAGCGATTTTTTAATGTGCGATTAAAACGTTCAACGAGTGCAGCTTTATAAGCACTCTTTACACTAAACAACTCAATGTCATGCCTCTCAAATAATCTTGTCACATGCTGATTTTCAAACTCTTTTCCTTGAGTCACTCTGAATTCTTTTTGGAAATGCGACTTCTCGAAAAAATTGTTTGGAATGCTTTTGCTACTCCTTTCCCTTCTTTAGTTTTTAAAGGTTGAGCCCACGCATAACGCGAGAAAATATCAATGACGGTTAAAATAAAATTATTGCCCGAGTTATGTTTTGAAATGGAGGCGACATCGCACAAATCTGCTTGCCACTGTTCATCGATGTCATGAACAATATAATGGCGGGTGCGGTACTTCTTTTTCGCTTGTTTGTGGAGTGTATAGGTAGCCTGACCCTTTAACCATCGTTTCACTTGTGATTGTGGAAGACCACTCGCTTTTGAGAATTTCTTGATAGATGCAAATCCTGCCGGATGTTTTACATCATAATAGATTGACTTCAAACGTTCAGTCGATGACGACTGACTCTTTTTCCTCCTTCTCATCTTTTTGTTTTCTTGCCTTCTACATTTACAACAACTGCAGCATTTAGCTTTAGCGGTTTTGCGATCGTGTTCACATTGCTTAGGGGTTTCATTATGAGAGCTGGCGCAGCAAGTGCAAGTGACAACGACATTCACCTCTGGCGGCTCATTACATGGCAAGCAACACATCTGCTTCATATTAATAGTCTGAGAACATGTATTTCCTAGGACGGAGCGTTTTTACGTTTTCCTTTTACTAGTTTTAGTGTGTTCGTGATGTAGATTCTACGTCGAGTTCTTCCTCTTGTTTGCTTAGTGAGTTGGGACGGGGATGTAGCAGGGTGACGTCTTAAACCAATTTGTTGGCATTTTTCATCGTCTGAAGCATTGGAGCAGTAGCCACTGTTGATCAAGTTCTTTCAATGTCTCTTTATTCAAAGCAAATTTTGGTACATTATGCTTTTTCAATAGTTTAAGAAAGTATGACCAACCAGGTGGAACATAGCCCTGACGGCGCTTTCTACGTGTCGCATACTGAATCAAGTCTTCATAACGTGAAGCATCAATCACTTTATTTTCATCTGTAATGATTTCTCTCTATCATTTACATTGAGGAGATGGGGTTCAATACTATTGAAAAAGAGATATGGCATGTGCGCGAGATGCTAAAGGTGTAGCAGTCGATACAGAGTCACGCATCTTATTCTTCAAGTTTTTCACTTGCTCAACAGTTTCCGATTGTAATAATACAGCACGATGTGGATCTTTGATGTGAACATTTTGCTGATAATCTATTTCTTTCCTATACATTTGATTTGCAAGAGGTTGCTTTACTTGCTGCATGGCAGTCAATTGTACATATTCATCCTGAGGAATAACAATCATGCGAGAATAAGAACTCATAGTTTGTAGATAATCATGGGAGTTTTCAAAATATTCACTTCGAAAATCTAAATTCTTCCGGACACTCTTGGTAAAGTCAATGAATAAGTAACCGTATGGTTTTTCAGTAGCTGCTTGAAAAATTTCAATTAAGGCTTTTGATCCTTGGGATGCCAACTTGTCGCGCTAAAATTTCAAATTGACTTTTATCTCGCGGATTCTTGAAAATAGCATAATAGTGTGTATTCAGGTTTCGTGTACGAGCTTCTTTTCCATCAGGAAACAAATTTTGTGTTATATAGATGATAAAGCACCTTTTATGATGTGCTGCGCGAGTGAACATATCTGTAACATCTTTTGAATTCTTACTTTCTTTTAATAAATCATCCAATACAACAACATCATTAGACTGAAGTTTATCCACTGGAATAATTCCTTCATGTCGAATAAAGTTGCGACTTTGCAATTCCTGAAACAGCGACGGTTGATAAATACCATAACACCAAATCACTCGATTGATAGGTTCCTTAAACAACTCCCTTCTTTTATCCAATAAATTCAGCGTGAAAACAGTTTTACCTGCATGAGATGACCTGATACAGTCAGAACTTTATCACATTGAAGTCTGAAATCCATTTTATTACTTTGAGACTCAACATTTGCATAATTAACGCTTAGAGCCAAAGATATAACCCAATAGGTTGCCCACGGCAGGAGCTATCATTGGAAGTATTGCTGAAAGGAAACCGCCCTTTTGTGTTAGAGTTTTCCTCTTTCCTTGAAGGGTGACTTTAGGATTGGAGATGAAACGCAATTTCGTAGCATATCGCTTAAGTAACTTTCGTTGTTTTGGCGCTAATTTCTTCGTCCTCAACTTCCTCACATGAGAAATAATTTCACAAATGAATTTATCGTTAGCATGTCGAGCATAGCATTGTATCGCTGATTTGCTTTCATTCGTCGGAGAGCTTGAATGCTGAAGAAAACTTGAAGACTTTTGACGTTTCGTCCTTTTACGTTTCGCCATTTTCCGTGTTAGTCTTTGCTAAAACCTATCTTTACCACATTTGCATAGGTACTAACTATTGCGACATAAGTGACACTCGAAATGAGCAATATCACAGTGGTTACATTGGCAAAGTTGAATGCAATTACGTATGAAACAGCGTTGACAAAAAGCATGCTTACATCTCTTGAAGATGCGCTTTTCATTTCCATCATTTCGCTTACATACATCGCAACACATAGTTTCACCGTTACTAATGTCTATAGCAAGTCTTTTTGAAGATATGAATTTGCTAGCCTTTTCTAAATAATAGACGCATGTACAGAAGGAATATACTTCGAGAGTGAGCAGACATAGCTCGAAAACCAGTTGTGCTACAATCAAGTACCACTGCATTTTCAATTTTTCATTATGGAATGTGAATATCTGAAATCGCTTCAATCACTAGACTGCTACCATGATGGTTAAATGCGTTAAGACGTTCAGCAATTTTTATCATATGTCTTTTAAAAAATTCTTGGGGGTGATCTACCACTTCCATTGAATAAGAAGCAAAATGGAAAGAGCGACTTTCCACCTCTTCCTTTCCAAAATGACTAAACTTAATTTTCGCAACTAATCGCGCCATGATAATGCTATCAGAGAATGTATTCATTAACTCTAGAAATAGAGTGCTAGCATCATCGACCACTGCTTCGATGTCGGTCTCATCTTTATGAAAATTTATCACATAATCTTGAACAGCTCCTTTTAAACTTTGCCTATGAAAATGTAATGTTCCGCAGTCGTTTGAGAAAGACATGATCGCCCTTTATCTAACCCATCCATTGCATGAAAACAACAACTCTTCTCATAGTAACATTTATTGAATAACGGTAACAAGCATGCATTATAAATCAATGGTTTGAAAGAGATAAAATAGATACAGCTGGTAACTATCATACAGCGAGCAATGATAACCATACAGGACTTTGGCAGTGTTGAGGTAAGGAGGAAAGAAGCATTGGTTATGAACGTAGCTACTACAACGAACAGACAAAATAGGAACACACAAATCCTTAAAACGTTTCGTGACTTCATGATAATGTTGATTCACTCTACTATCCCAAGGCGGGAGCAAAATATCATCAATGATTAGATTGGGAAATACTTTCCTCTCCTTACCAGGATTATTACAAAAGATGCGTATAACATTGAAAGCAGCTAACCATCGTTTAAAGTCAATAAGAAGAGCACTCTCACAAGAAAAGCCATAGTCTTGCAAATATTTCAGATTAAGTCCATGAATGTGTTTTCTCGCCCATTGATCAACATTGGGATCGCAGTTGGCATGTTGATGATAGACACTAACAATCTGATATGTCCAATTGTTCATAGCAATAGCACTGAGCTCCTGTACAGGTTCACCCTCACAATCCATAAAATGATGATAGAAGCCTAAAACGGAAATTTACACATCTAAGGAACGTTCTATAACATATTACAAAATGAAGAATTACATCGATGCTTTTCACGACAAAATACACAAATGATATGATGGCAACGAAGAAGTAAAATGTATCTAATAAGACCACGTCTACGACACTCAAAGCACATAAGCGAATTGTCATAGGGTAGAGTTAGGAAAGGACTAGTAATTCTCCTTCTTTGATTTGCGTTTTGATGCAGCATTCTTCTCCGACTTGCGCTTCGTACCACTGCTGTTAAGGATTTGATCAATTATGTCATCCACGTTGGGTGGTTTTGGAATATATAGGATGGATTCCATATGCATGGAGAGAGAGGCTATTTTATTATCCTTGTGTCGACCATTCACTTTGAAAAGGATATCCCAAGTACCTTCTCCGAGCTCATCACATCTGATGGGTATTGAATGATCTCCATCCTTCTTATAGTAAGTACACCAATGTGATACCGGTAGGCAAATGTGATTACCATCCCAAATCTTTCTATAGGGAGTATCCTTGTCATCTCTAGCCTTCCACTCTTGAGCAAGAGGAGTAGGAATGTCCATATTTAATGTCACGTACTCCTCAATAATATCAAGTTGGTGGCGAATGTACGGACTCACGGGGATCAGTATGTAGTCCCATACTGATTGCGCATTATCTTGACATCCGTGGAAGGGAGCATTCCCGTTTGGAGTACTACGCTATGATCGTCATAACGCAAGACTTGTTTAAATTTACGCTGTAGCGGTGTAGGATTATGTACCTTGGTTGTTTCTTCCACTGGCCTCAGTTGTAGATGATCTGACCGTAGCGAACCTTGTAACGTTTGACCGCCATTTTGTCCTACTAGTGCAGCAGATGGAGTAGATGCCTGAAAATGAAAAAACATTATATTAAGTTTACGTTCAAGGGAGGAGAGGGAGGAAAGTAGCGACTTACCATTTTAGTTGGATAATAGAATAGAGAGAGAAAATATGCGTCCGTCACTCGTGTGATTCAACGATGTAATGATTCTCACTGTGGAAGGCTCGCTATTTATATAGAAATGCTTGATTCTCATTGGATGATGATCCTCATTGGACAATAACATCAAGCTGATTCCAAATCTGAAATCCGTTTTCCAATCCGATGCTTCGTTTTGAAGCTAGAGCCCAAAACGTCCCAAATTCTAACTCTGTCGTTTTTCGCCAATGTCCCAAAATCTTAAATGGCGTCTCACATCTAAACGAAGACAGATAGGAACAAGCCGATTCTTTCACTGAATTTGTCTCACTCTTAGCTTTCAAACGAGCTATGGCACGACAAAATCCGTCCACTGGAAGCCAAAATCGAAGCAAGCTGTCCAGAGGGGGGGGGGAGTCAGCGAAAATTTTCTCTCCGATTGACATGAAACTCACCATACAGATAGAGAATTTCACGCGGAATCCAAATCTGAAATCCGTTTTCCAATCCGATGCTTCGTTTTGAAGCTAGAGCCCAAAACGTCCCAAATTCTAACTCTGTCGTTTTTCGCCAATGTCCCAAAATCTTAAATGGCGTCTCACATCTAAACGAAGACAGATAGGAACAAGCCGATTCTTTCAGTGAATTTGTCTCACTCTTAGCTTTCAAACGAGCTATGGCACGACTAAATCCGTCCACTGGAAGCCAAAATTGAAGCGAGCTGTCCAGAGGGGGGGGGAGTCAGCGAAAATTTTTCTCTCCGATTGACTTGAAACTCACCATACCGATGCAGAATTTCACGCTGAATCCGAATCTGGCCTCCGTTTTCCCATCCGATGGTTCGTTTGGGCGCCACACACCAAAACGTCCCAAATTCTAACTCTGTCGTTTTTTCGAAAAATGTTGAAAATTTTTTGTCGCCGATTGACTTGAAACTCACCATACAGATAAAGAATTTCACGCTGATTCCAAATCTGAAATCCGTTTTCCAATCCGATGCTTCGTTTTGAAGCTAGAGCCCAAAACGTCCCAAATTCTAACTCTGTCGTTTTTCGCCAATGTCCCAAAATCTTAAATGGCGTCTCACATCTAAACGAAGACAGATAGGAACAAGCCGATTCTTTCAGTGAATTTGTCTCACTCTTAGCTTTCAAACGAGCTATGGCACGACAAAATCCGTCCACTGGAAGCCAAAATTGAAGCGAGCTGTCCAGAGGGGGGGGACGTCAGCGAAAAATTTTCTCTCCGATTGACTTGAAACTCACCATACCGATGCAGAATTTCACGCGGAATCCGAATCTGGCCTCCGTTTTCTCATCGGATGCTTCGTTTGGGCGCTACAGACCAAAACGTCCCAAATTTTAACTCTGCCAAAATTTTGAAGAAACATTTTTTCTCGCCGATTGACTTCAAATTCACCATACCGATGCGGAATTTTACGCTGATCACGAATCTAAAGTCCGTTTCACCATTCCACCACGCCAACCTAGACGGTCGCCCACGTCAACCTAGACGGTCGCCCACGTCAACCTAGGCGGTCGGCCACGTCAACCCATACGAGACCAACACATCCGAGTCTCACACTCTGTCGTTTTCGAGGGGGGAGGGGGAGGGGGAGGGGGGGAGTCAGCGAACATGTTGTGAACGTGAACCAACCTGGCCGGCACACCACGACAGACCACAACCTCTGTCGTTCCAGAGCGGGGGAGGGGGAGGGGAGGGGGGCGCGCCGGTCGAGTGTTTGTCACTTGCTTACTACTGACATAGATATTGAACAATTACTTCAAGCCAATGAATATGTCAGCTACACGCTGCATTTGAATAATTATTTCTTTCCATGGGAAAGTTTACTACTCTCACATAGGCTAATATTCTGACATGGAACATGAAACCACGATCATCATTTTCAGATGTGAATTGATTTTTATGAATGAATTTTCCAGAGCGTGCAGTCTACATGTAACTACAATATGTTGACTGATAGGTATCATTTGCACAGGAAGGTATGCGCCAAAGATGCGAATATCCGACAAACATTTCGGCATTGACAGAGAGAATTTGATACATAAAATTAGTAGATGGCACGCATTATGAAAGGTGAAGGATCATGGCCTCAACAGCACAAACTTATCGTCATGCTTGCGGGAATACATAAAGCTTTTGTATCAATAGTGAGAAAGAGTATCTGCGCGGACGATGTGCTAAATGCTGAGTTATTTGGAGTGGATTAAGGAATAAAGACCTCTTCCAACTCACTTTCAACACTGAACAGTGACCACAAAATCTGTTAACTTGGAATGATTTTGTACCATGATTTGCGCGGCGGAATAGTTCAAAAGGAGTGCTTCTTTCGGACAGTGCAGTTGGTTCCGTGATATATACTCACTAGGGATATGCACGGCAATAACTTTTAGGTCCCTAAATATTTGATGAAAAGGATTATCTTCCGTCTTGTAATACTTTATGCAGCGGAATATTTTAAAATGAGCATTTCATTTGGATAGCAGTCGGCTCTGTGATATCACGAATAACATTCGGATAAAAGTGTGGAGAAAATTGACAAAAAGTTAGTGTGTTGTGTGCAGGCGTGCACGGGGTTTACTTTAAGCCCCCTAAATCTTCACGAAAAGGATTGTCCTCCGTGGTGTAGAAGGCGTATGGAACTTACTTGCAAAGTTTCATGTCTATTATATGAGATTCAAACTCCATCTCACCTCTCAATCTCGAGAGAGATCTCGAGTTCAAAATTTCCAAATACCGAGATCTCGAGATGTCGAATTCGAGATTAACCCGTTGTTTACCACAGTCGACATTTGTCGACCATGCTGAAAATAAAGAATATTTTGTGGAAAAAGGTATATATCTATGAAGATTAGTAAAGGAATATCACAATCAAGTCTCTGTCAATATAAATTAGGCGTTTATTTCAAATTCCTAACTATTTTCGCGTTGAAAAATCCTCCGTGTAAGAGTGCATTATATTTTTCATTTTTTTTACATTTTAACGCACTATTTTTATAAGAACTATTTAAGGTAGTTCTCTTTTTCATCGGTTAAAATTATAGACTCTTTACGTCAAAAATACCGCTCGTGTCTTTAGAATTTCATTTCCGCAAGCATTAGTTCGATAATCTATACTTGATTTTGTATGGTCGACAGATATCGACTGTGGTAAATCTCCGGAGAAAATGGTTGATTTATCTTAGTCGTAAATTTCCGATACTGGCCGTGGTAAATTTCAAACGACTTCATTTTATCATGCATGATGACGATTTCTGCTTCGGTTGCGTACGTGCATATCGTGTAGCAATTGCATTTGGGCATGAACAGGCGTGAATTGCAACTAAAAGTGTGACGTAGGACTGTGTGGGGATGGCAAATTTCCAATGATTTCTTCCCTCAAAGATGATAGGTTACATCGTGTGTCACTCACGCGCATTTCCTGTGACGTCACAAATTCTAGAAACTAATACGCCTAACTATAAGCATTGTATACCAGTTTTTGACACCATGCCGAAGCCCAAAGCTGTTTCTCCCGATTTTGTACATAGAAAATCCATGCGTTTAGTGCTCATAGGCAAGACGGACAACATTTCATTCAATCGACCTTGAACAGTCGCCAGCAAAAATGTGCAATATGAAAAAAAAAACAAGTACGACGTGAATGTCGACAGTGTGATGTAGGCCTTCGCATCGATTGTTTTCCTACGTACCATAATAGACAGTAATCTTTTCTAAAAGCTACATGTAGAGCTACAGTTCTAGGATTTGTATCACATTTTGTCTTCAATATCAAATGTTATCTGTACATTTTTCAATGCATTCAAATATAATGTGACATCAATATCTCCTAATAACATCAGACTATCAACTGAATTATTATCATTAAGTTTACTGAAACAGATAAGAAGATTTTGAAAAATCGGAAAAATTTGGATATTTACCATGGTCGACATATGTCAACTTTCTAAATCTCGGATAATTAATTATTTAAGTACATTAAAAGATAAAGTAGACATAAAACAAAGTATAAATGCAATTTTCAATAAAAGATTCCAGCCAAAACTTACTGAAAAATATTTGGTAAACCGTGCGAAGACAGATGAATATTTCTTTCAAAAATCCGGATATTTACCATGGTCGACGTGTGTCGACTTTTTAAAATCTCGCATAATTTATAAATTATACAAATGATTAGTTAAGGTAGACACAAAATAATGTAGAAATGCAATTTTTATCAAAAAAATTCACTCAAAAGCATTAGAAAAAAATTTGGCAAATAATGGGTTAAAAGTAGGACTATTATCATATTCGAGTCAATTACTCAGAAAATGTAATCAATTGCATACAACTGCCAGTGACTCCACAGTAGGTTGCAATTACGTAGTCCTGTTTGTAATTATAATTACAGCACAAACCTGGACTCACTTGGCATTCATTAATACATTTTTGCACATATATGTGCATAGCAAAATCCTCGTAGCTGAGAATTTTCTCCTGTCGCAACGAAGTCACCTGGAATAGGCTAGCATGACAAGACATCAGGGATGCGGAGTCCTATCATTTTGATAGGACTTCGACTCCGGGGGTTGATAGGACTCCGACTCCGGGTGTCAAGTATATAAAGCCTTTTTGAAAAATCAACTGGTAACCTGCATCATAGATCATTATAGGCTTACCTGAACCTATATTTAGTGATCATTGCTGTATCAATTATCAATCATTTTCGATGAAAGTTTATCAAATGTCGCTTTCAGTTGGATGCATGCGACTCGGCTCCTACCATCTTGTTGATGTGTGCATCACACGTCTTTTCTCCAGTCTCTACCAGGCAGGAAAATCCCCATCCTTCTCCAAAAAATATGAGCACACTTTCGATTTTAATATGCGCTTTAGAGGAGTCATCACATACATGATTAACGTGAGTGTAAGAGGTAATGTTCTCAAGCAAACTAGTATTTCATTTTTGTCTCTGATGTGAACTTTGGCGCGTCGGTGTGATCGAAGCTAGGAAGGCTTGTCTTCTCTACTAAATCACCGAGTGAAAAGACAATCCTGTTTTTCACTACCACGGTTCATTCCCTCAACTATTACAGGCTTTGCATGCACTGCTGTCTCTGTACTTTTGTTTGATGGAGAAAGTTGACATCAAGACAGTGACAGCTTTGCACGAGAATGAATAATTTGTTAGTATTATGTTTCTGCATGGTCTAGTTATAGGCCGGAGTCTGGAGTCCTATCATTTGATAGGACTACGACTCCAGCAAAAATGATAGGACTCCGGGACTGCGACTCCCACTCCGCATCCCTGCAAGACATTATCGAAGTGCTAATTTTTGATGCATGGATGTTAAGTTATCAAATTCTTTTGGGCAAAAATCAAACACTTGCTGAATGGCGTCACACCTCGGTTTTACGAATGAAGAGTAAAAAATGATAAGAGCGTTCCGTTCGTGTCTCCTAATCAGCGCTAGAATGATTGTTTATAAATGCAATGCATGACAGGGATTCAAGAAGCCTCGTGTCTGACGATGACCTATTTAATTTCGTAATTCCGTTTTTATTCATAATCGCAGAGGTATTTCATTTGTAATGAATCATAGTGAGCTATCCTTATTTGCATAAATACAATAGAAATGATGTTTCTCAAAATTTCTTCGTTACCTGAAGTGGAAATAATTCTGTTCATTTAAGTTCTAAATACCAACTATATCAAGTAGAAGCTTAAAAGATTAATTAAATTACTGGATTCTTGGCAAAAGCTGGATGGAATAGCAGATGTAAACAGTATCCGACATGTTAATAATGATGCCAAAACAGTCTGAATGAAATAGTAATTGAAGAAATTCAGCTACTCTTGTTGAAATACATATCCTCGTATGGATAGTTTATGAGTATATCACCGGGAGAGCCTAATGCCTATACAAAAAAGTAAGCTCAAATGATAGATGTGGACTAATTTGGTTTACACTAGGCTCAAAAAGTTCTGACAAGTCTAAGTTCGAATATGAAAGATGTAAAAAAGATAGAATAAAAAATAAAGAAAGACAGCTAACCCATAGAACAATTAATGAAATTCATGAAAGCATGCTTTATAATGCATACTCATTCTTTAGCAAAATCAATGATAAATATAGGGTTTGCAATATGGAACCATAATTACCTTCTTCCTTCATTGACGAATTGAAACTTGTAATCTTGGATCGGTGAAAAAGTTCTCTAGCGCATAATAAGCATAAAACTTTAGCAAGTAAGTTCCATAAAGAGCCTATTAGAAGATGGGAGATAATCCTCTTGATCAAAGATTTAGGGACCTAAAAGTTATTGTCGTGCATATCCCTAATGAGTATATATCACGGAACCAACTGCACTGTCCGAAAGAAGCACTCCTTTTGAACTATTCCGCCGCGCAAATCATGGTGCAAAATCATTCCAAGTTAACAGATTTTGTGGTCACTGTTCAGTGTTGAAAGTGAGTTGGAAGAGGTCTTTATTCCTTAATCCACTCCAAATAACTCAGCATTTAGTACACCGTACGCGCAGATACTCTTTCTCACTATTGACACAAAAGCTCTATGAATTCCCCAATGTGATGATCACAGTTATCAATCACTTAATAAAAGAAAGTTCAGCAAGGACGCAGTCATTAAACATTTGTGGAAATTCAGGAACACATCATTGATTACCTTTCAGATGGCATTTGATATTATGTGGGTAAGGGAATACGTACATTTGGCGTTCACGGTTGACCAAATGTCCCACCAAGCAATTCAACATAACATTAATTTCATTATGTGTGCTTTTATCTCAGTAAAATTCTTTTCTCGGCACTGCAGTCCTAAAAATGGTCGATATATCGAGATTGAATTCATTATTTCCAGTACCCGATCTGCATTAGGCCTAGATAAGGTATCATCTGCCTCCAAGTACATTCATAAAATCGAATTCATTGCTAATTAAGTATGAAAGTTGAGGGATTTTGTTATTCAATTGGTCACATTGCCCATACAGAGAGTCAAAATTGTCGCGGAAATCAAAGAAAGTCAGAAAAAATCTAAATCAAAAATTTTTTTTCTTCAATTTACAGGCCGATACAAACAAAATAAAAAAGTTGAACGCTTCAAGAAACAGGACTTCGGCGTCAAACGCCTTCAACGATCGATAATCGGATGGCCAATCCATTCGGTGTGAATGGCCTTAGCTCCTCAATAACCTTTGTCATGCCAGCCGGAGAGTCTAGGAGGGTTCGTTGCAGCAGCAAACTATTCTCAGCTGCGACGAAATTGCTCTGCGCAGATACGAAATCGTATTAATGAATACCAAGTGTATGGTCCAGATTTGTGCTGCAGTTGTACATGTAATTTCAATTGGTACATAAAAGACTGCGTAATTGCAATGATGCCTATAAAATTAGACTACTGTGCAGAAATTGATAATTGCATGTACCTAATTTATGCTATCTAAGTAATTGACACAAATATGATAAATGCCTACTTGCAATCTGAAATTTGAGAACTCGAGATCTCGACATTTGGAAAACTTGAACTCAAGAATAGAATTCACTTATTACAACCACAGAATTAGATTCATCTGTGCGCACGTCTCCGGAGCAGATAAACAAAATACTTATTTCTGTGATTACAACAGATGTGCAGTTGAACCGCAAAATTAGACCGGTCGTCTCATCTTCTGTTTGACTAGAAAAGAAGCATCAGAACATGTAATGCCTTATGGAATGGCACAATCTACCGACATAGCACCATAACAATCGAACAATAAGCAGCCAGTTCAACATTAAACACGCCAAATTGTGTGAAGTTTCATTGACTGTTACCAAACGGATCATACAGCAAAGAAACACAGACGATGTTGAGTTCTACAGAGAAGTTTGTGAACGTTTCTTCGTGCTCCTGCTAACTTTTCAAATGATGATCGGAAAGACCAACATTACCGATATAACTTTTTCACAGTGATCTGAATTCTTCGAATCTAAAGGAATCGTGGCGATCGGAACATTTTGAAGGAATTCACAGCAATCCGCAAGCGACTATTTTTCCTATCTTTGTAAGGTATTGAAAATTTCTTTTTGCCCACTTAGTAAGTTCCTCGCCACTGCAAATACCATCGCATTGAATCAGTTTGTACTTTTAGCAAAGTGATGCGGTTAAACAATCTAATTCTGCGAGTTGAACTTTCATTCTTGAAACTAGAGTGACATTAGATTTCTCACAGCCTGAATAACTCCATTTTCGCTTACTTTTGTAAGCGAAGTGCAAAACGGGATCACGATTTTTTAGACTCACATTTTGCAGCATATCAAAATATTAATGCGTAAAGCAATTAACATAGAGAACTAACCCGATGCTACAGTAAATGCGAGCTCGATGTAAGTTCACAATGACAATGAGAAGTGCAGATTGATATTCTGGTGAGATGGCCAATCCTTTTTTTTCGAATCCGAGCTAATGCAATTTTTCCGGTTTCAATGCAAAATTCCTCTGACAACACTACAGAAAACTGTATACAGATTAATTATATGTGATCATGAAGGAGAAACAAATTTAAGCTCTATTTACACAGATGGGAATTGCATTGCGGGCGACCGCCTATTTGAAAAAGGGTCGTTACATTTTCAAAAAGCTATGTTTCTTTCGTATTTCCACATGTTTTCCTATGTTTTACACATGTCTAAAGCGGATGTCTACACATTTTTTATCAATTTTTTAAAGCATCCATCAACCCTGACACAGACTGTGACCGGAATTTATCATTTTTACCTTTTTATAACCGGTTAATGAATAAAGCGCTATTTGAATAACTTTTCAAGACGCGATAGGCATCTGTCTGCAATTTTTCCTAAACACGAATGTCTGAAATAATCAGAAATTTTAATGTAATTGAAAAGCTATTCAGCATCGTGCTGGCTCAAACTGTCAAAATGACAATTTTCTCAGCTTATATTGCACAGAGATGGAACCGATATGCCCGTACAGGCATAGGTTTAGCAATCGTAGGGGTACCGGCGCATGCTCGGTCTAGCCAGGTGTGAACATGTCAACGTTCCGGAGCGGTATGGTCGGCATGAACATGAATTTCGAAATCGATCGGCATTGACCAACATCGACTAGAATACTGAAAATTCACAATAAGGATATTTCTCCTGCATCAGCAGCCGCAAGGGCATTATGGTATCATTTGGAATGTAGGCAACATTTGTAAGAGCATTCGTTTCCTCGAAATCTATCTTTATTTTCTGCTAGCATTTCGATCATTGACATTTTTCATTGAATACATCATCATGTGATTCTCGTGTTGGGTCATTCTCTATACTTCGATTTTTCTAGGCTGTCGAACAATTAAGTGTGTTGAAAGGTTTTGCTATGTGTGGTTTGTGGCAAAAAAGTTGAAAAGTTGTTTGCATGAAAAGAAAAGACCGACAGAAAAGGTTTTTGAAAATAATTGCTTTGTGCCGTATAAGAAACATTTCTGGTATTTTCTGCTAGCGTGCTGTAATTAAAAATTACAATCAAGATAAACAGCAAGTATTGTGTTCATAACATGATATTTAATCCTGTGATCAATATTTCTAATGGCAAATGTCCTCATTCATCTTACTAGATATTCCTGTTGTGTTGCAATATTCCTATATAGTGTTGTGTAGCAAAATTACCCACTCCATCAATTTCGTAAAAAAAGTACGAGCATCCTTAATGCACATTTATTAACACAAATTGATATTGAACAAGCATTTCAGTTTCGGAAGAATAGTCAGAATAATGTAAAAAGAAGCAAAACTAAAGGCGTGTGTAGTCACCTCTAAAGGAAATGTACTCCTCTAAAATTAAAAGGAGTGGGCAATTTTGCTGCACAACACTGTATTTTAAAACATTAGGCTGGTACAAGGAAACGTCTGTTATGCCACTGCAATCAATAAGCCTACATAAATAACACTGACCTCTATAAAACTGTATAATTGCATGCCAAATTTGATTTATCTTATTACATAGAATCCACACAATCCTCGCGTGGATCCTCCTCGATTTGAATGCACCAAATTCTGCGAATTGCAAATTAAACATGTTCGGTGTGCTTCTGCAAAAATTACTGAATGAATACATACAAAATCCAAACGTTCCCGTAGTGCTCTGTTGAATTGAAGTTTCTATATAATAGATGCATGTTGACTGAGATATTGCATGCTGCACATATTGACCTCGTACATACAGCCTACTTCATAAAGAGATGAAGACCATGACAAGACTATTTGAAAATACGAAATATTGGATCATTCATTGAGTATAGTTTCTATATAAACCTCAACCTCAACATTAAAATCCCAATATCTTCGACAAGAAAGATTTATTTTTGTATTTGAAATAATCAGATAGCACGACACGTTTCTATTCCATAATACATTTAGACCTGTTCTTTATGTGTCCGTCTAAAGCAACTCCACGTGAAGCCATTTTGCTCTCGATTTGATACGAATTGTCGGCACTCCGTCTGTGTAGCAAAAAGAATTACTATAATTATAGGCATGTGGTGTCAATAAAGAGGGATTTTTAATTCGCGTCAAATTGACGATTTGTGCAGACTTAAATGAAATCGCCGCATTAATCGAATTTCCCCTATTCGGCAGAACCGAATTCGGCTACCAGATTCTGCTTTTTAATTAATGAGCAAATTTTATCCCTTAATCGTTGATATCACGATGTGTATTTAGTGAAATTAAAGTTGAAGTATTTAGCTTTACTTTTACAATGAACATTGCTGGTCAAGCATGTACGTGTCACTGCGGGGCCTCTAGGGAAAATATAGCTATCGGTGAGCTAGTCTTAACTATCTTGTAGCTCATAGATGCGCAGGCTAGCTGGAGCAAACAACAACATGATACACATGACTAAGCAGATTCTGTAGCAGTTTTAATCAATGAACATATACCCAAATCGCATCCCCTAATTGTTGATATCATGATCAGACACACTGATTTTCTGCTGCCATGAAACACAAATTTTGCCTGACATCCTCATAAATTTTGCTTTTTTCTGCCAATAAGCTTTTTCATCACATCAATTATATGTAGTAAGATATTTTTGCTGTGAGAGAGTTTCATGATGTTTTTAAATGTTGAAAAGGACCTACGCATGCTATACCTTACATTTATTATACATGAATAATTTTTATATTTTATTATATGTGATATCCGCACATTAGCAGACTTCAGTTACTAAATAGCGACATTGGTGCTGTTCTGCATCAGTTATAATCCGACGTCCGACATTGCTTTGTGAGACTGTGTTGTTTGCATAAATATAACATGCTTTGTCTGTACAAGCTTGAATAAGATGCACACGGTCACGGTAAGTCTTTCTATAATAGATATTGAGACAAAAAAGTTTTAGATCATATTATTTCAAAATAATTAGATCAGAACAAAACTCAGCAACTAAAAATGTATCTATCTCTTAATTTTAGTTCTCAACGCAGCAAGCTTCAAAAAAAAAATCTACAACAAAATATCAGCTTTTCGTCGATTTGTTAATCGGATACTCGATCAAAAGCAATGGTTAACTCAAATGTCTGGACGATATATTTGCCCTTCTGTCTGTAAAAGCAGCATTGTAGCCTAGATAGTGATCTTTCTACGGAGGCGTTGCTCACGAAAAAACGGTTGTTGACGGCTATCTGTCCATTTTCGTTCCACCATTAGCATCAAGTCGTGTGCATCATATCCATTGTCTGACACTGGAAATTTTTCATTAGTATAATTGCCACTCATAACGAGAGATGACTATAATCCATAATACATGAATGTGAATGCATCGTCCTCTGGCAGTCAATAGACTTTGCGCATATCTAAGTACTTTCTTTTGTAGATTCAGTTTTTCGTTTAATTCGTTTTATGAACAAATATCTCGTGTCTATTGATAATATTTTCATTTATTGTGACACAATTCATTATGTCAACATTTTGAGAAACTGCATGCACAAATGAAAAGGAGGAACACGTCGATGGAAAAGCAGTCACTCCAATTCATCAAACAGAAATTTTTGACTTTATCCTCAATAATGAAATGTCTGGGTCAGATCAAATTCTGAAAATAGTTAGGAACGTACAAATGAGGCTGCATTTTATTATTGAAATGATGGGGTCAGGTTTTGGAAACACACATGCCGGTAGGCCCTGCTAATTGTGGCGCTCCTCCGTGGCATTGCAATATCATAATACAACACTTGGAAGCCGTCCAAAGAAGAACCGTCTACATGATTGAGTTCATTCCAATCAAGTGCCACGATCACAATATGAACACCATTTGGTGAAACATGGGTTAGAAAAACTGAGTACCAGACTTTCACCATCAGAGACAATTTAAGGAATTACCGACGATTCTGAGGGAAAGAATACCGCAGCGTTCGAATGAGACGACATCAAGGCTAGGAAAGATATTTTGCAAAACCGATTACAAGAATTCTTTCCTTTCACCTTGCATTTCACGATTTTTGTAGCTGTAACTTAACACTTTTTAGTCATGTTTTTTTTACAGTTTTTATCATTTCTATATATCATAATCAGTCGTGTCTATTTATCTTTGAATAAATGCTTATTACTATGGCATTCTTATTATTATTTACTGAACATTTGATTCTGTCAAATTGTGTACAAATGCATGTTTAAAAAAACCCTGACACACACACTCTCTCTCTCTCTCTCTTTGATACTAAATTATTGATGGATTCGATTGCCTTTAATTGCTTCCTTCACATTTTCGTAGGACTATTAATATGGAAGTTATGTTGTTAATTGATGAACTTACTATATATTATCGGCATGTTTTAAACACTCAACTTCCTAAACATGACATTTTTATTTCCTGAATGAAATTGGGCAGAAAATGAGTGCTTCTCTTAAGTTTGCATGCGAATCAAAGTTGTTTCGCTGAGAATCTCCTGTTAGTTAGACAAATGAAAATTTAATCAGAGTGTGCTTATCAATTTTCTATCAAGTAGGTCTATAGGTCTATGCACATGCACAGCTTTTATTTATTCATAAAATCAATTTTCAAATTTTGCACAAGAAAGATGAAAGATGTGAAGGAGAAGTGATGAGGCTGAAGTAAAAACTTTGACACCAGTTCATGAATAAGACAAACATGAACCTTAATGTTAACTTTGATAATGACTTTGATGTTTTGTTTTAGTCATTTAAATAGTTAGATATTGTCTTTCATGATGCCTTTGCAGAAACTTGTGCCTTCGCATAGAGTAAGTATGTTAGGTAGTGTGTTAAGTACTCCATGTGCCTTCGCTTGCACAGCAAATTAGATTTGTTTTCACTGAACAGAGGGCCAGACATTCGTTATACTAGTTTTGAGGAAAGCCCAAAAGCGAGAGATGTTTATTTTCCTCATGTTTAATAAATATAAAATTAGATTTGTGTTCGATTTGACGTGAACATCTGAGGCAATAATAAACAGAAATGAACATTTAAGAATAGGAATTAAATGGTGCATTTTTAAAACATTTGATGTTCTCAAATAAACTATTGTGCTCCCATGCTGTAATTGAAAATATACTTGTACACTCAATTTCCCGTCACTTTTTGTTATTTCTTTATCTTCTGTTAGCAAAGATTCCTCACATGCTAGGCCTATATTGATTGTAGTTCTTGATTGGTCAAACATAGATTGTCATTTTTTAGCGCACCGACAAACCATTAAACCGGTCATTGGCCTTTATGTACATTCATTTATGAGAGCATTAAATTGTTGTTTTTCTATACATCCAATATTAATTTGAAGAGATACATTGCAACATGAAAACGACATGCATGATTTTGATTCGTTGATGGTATTATAATGTTAATATATTGATTAATTATATTAATTACATATTATTATTATTGATTATCATATTATAATATTAATATCAATTATTTATTATTAGTTATATTAATTGATATATTAATATAATTGTATAATGCTATTGAAATCTAAATAGGCCCTATTCAAAATGTTAGACCATGGACCAGTCAATTAATTGAAGAAGTTTCGTATGTCATTAGTAGGGCAGTTTTTTTTGGACCTATAAAAAGCAAATTTTGACCTTGAAAACGAGAAAATTTGACAAATTTTGACCTTAAAGAAAACGCGAATTTTCCAATCTAGAATCATATTCCATTACAGTTTATTGTAGTACATACACAAATAGTTGCATACATTTTCAGGCAAGAAAGGTCTGTCCTTGCGCAAAAGCTTACCCAGCATAGAAAAGGATCGTTCAACTGCAGCAGAAGTTGGCTGACAGCACCGAAGTTCAGCGTACACGGCTGGAGACACGTTCACTTGTTTTGATTTGATAATGTTGTCAACGTCACAGTTCTTGATCATGCATTTTTTATGTAAGCACCGATGCCCACACAGTCCTGCTTCAAGTTTAGTGTCGCTATATCGTCGTGGGCTTCTTTGAGAGTGTATTTCGAGCTCTCCATTTTCTCGATCAGTTTCGGAAGTTCCTGGTAGTCGCGCTGAATCTTCACGAGGGACTGTGCTGTGCGACTGTGGCATCATTGACAGCAGCTTTAGCACGACTAACAAGGATGTCCGTTCCTTCGAAAGAATTGACGATTTCACGTACCTCAATTTGTGTCATTCTTTTAGCTAAAATCCTGCAGTCATAAATTTTGACTTTTTTTACCGAACCCATATTTTTGACAAAATTTTGACTTTTTTTGACAAGTCAAAAAAAACTGCCCTAGTCATTGGCAGTCTTCAGATTGTATTCTTGCAACCATTTCTACTTTGACTGAAAAATGCATGATATTTTTTCAATTTTTTGAGGAAATTCTATTAAGCTGATAGGACTGATGGACAAAATGTATATACAATGGCGATATCGAATTTCAGGAAAAGTATCACAAGACAGTGTGTATATAAAATATATGTATCAAGAATTACTAAAAAAATGTCGAGCTCTCTGTAAGAAAAAGAATTAGGTAGGTTTAGGTTTTCAAAAAAGATAGTACAGCAGTGAAACCTCTCCAAGAATTCGTCCAATAAAAGAGGTGTTGCTATCGCACACGCATGCAGTCTATCTTGCTCTAAAGATTTTCAATATTGTATGTTGACTTTATTTGTGAAGCTTTTCAGATAAAGCGGCTTCTTGCACTTAGCTACTGTAACATTTCAAAGCTTTCACAATATCAATCAAACTAATGATATATAGCATACTGTCAATACCTAGAATCAGTCTGCTATCAATTATTTACAAACATATATAGATGATCTTGTTGATTCACGTGGGACGTTTTTTACTTTTTGCAATACTATCATTACATTGCTTAAATTATTTGAAAAATATAATGATTATAAAAAATGGTTTACAATTGAATGCATGCTGATATAATGCTTAAACGTCTATATCAAATTACTCCTGTTCCAATACTGTACAGCACATTGCATTGATTGTAATCCTAAATCTGAATTCCTTTTTGTCATTTGCAGGCTGGGTGCAACAAATGAAAAGTTCATCAATGGAGGATTTCGTTACCATTTCCGACTACTTCTTTAGCGCTCTATGGTCTAGTATGAAGGATTGATTTTCCGATTAAGACAAAATTATGTTTTTCACGTGCGTCCGGTAAATAGACCGACTGATGTCTGCTTAAAGAGGTAGTCCAATGGAAAGGTTTCACTGCGTATGCATGATATTGCAGAAAAATGATTCATTGACACAAATACGCTTAGAAGTCGTAACAGATTCTACAGTAATCTAATTCCACAATTTTTCTCCGGAAATGAGATCAATGAATATTGATATGCAATATTGCATTGTCACTGTTAAAAAGCATGAAGAAAATGAAGGTTTTATCACAGTCTGGAACCAAAAAGACACTCAAATCCATTTACGGACCGGGAAAATACACAAATGCTTGTCATTCCAACCACTGACAAAATTGAAATGAAAATCTTAAAGTTTGCCGAACTTTATAAAACAATGCAAATTTCATCACAGTAATGTTGAGTTTATGCTTGCATTATATTTAAGAAGGATACGGTGGTGGTGGGGGCCGTGTACTTCCATCAATTTTCCCTGCGTTGTTAGGTGGATAAAACCCAAGGCTAGAATAAGATGGCGGCAAAACCGGTTGGGCCGGCTGCCCGGGTGGATATGCAGCATATGACGGCGGGTAGCCTTGATTGCGGTCATACGTCATTTGCTGTGGATAGGTTGACTGACCATGTTGAAACTCGGCAACGGCTACCTGATTCACCCTCGCAGCAGAAGAGGATGAGACTACTTCCTTGAAATACCATCGTCGAAGGACGGCTGAGTTAAAAAGTAATCCGAGAATTGCAATGCCGAGGACTCCATAACCGCAATAACGCAGAATCCAGACCCATTCGTTCTTAGTAGAATCGGCGTAGAAAGGAGCAAGAATTAATCCAATACTTGATAAGATGATAAAAATGTAGAACCAGTTTGATAACACCAATATTAAATGTAATCGTTTTGCCTTGTCTGAGATTCTTCTATTTCCTGAATTCAGAAAAAATATCGTTCGAAAATTACCAGAAGGCATAATCAACTGTTGGATGACTGCAGCAGAAAACACCAAAGAAAACTTTCCTGACAATTACTGGAGTGTTGACAATGCTGTCATTGCTTCTGTTCGAACAATGAACTTTCTGTTTGGTGACTTTGGACGACGGTGAACAATCAGTTTAGTAGAAATTATCTTGTATAGCGCTGAACTAAATCCTATTGTTACCTGAGAGCATCTGGTTGGTTGCTAGTTGCAACTATCAGGTAAATAGTGTGATGAGTGAATGCTGATGTCCACCAACAACCGACAAATATGACGGAGTTCCTAGACATCTTAGCGTGTTTACACTCACAGTGAATTGCAAGATCTCCTCACTCACTCTCTATGACGCAAAATGTTCGTCTCCAAGATCTGATTTAGGGGATAGTCATTCATGTAATATTGAAGATTTTGATAAGATCCAATTGTGAATATTCTGCGGTGTATGAAGCCGCTTCATCCAAGATTAATAATTATTGTTGCTTAACTTACTTCAACAATGACTGAATATTGAAATCAATTTTCAGTATTTGCATACTTAATGGTTATCTTATCTCCCTCTAATTTTAAATTCTAAATTGTATAAATTTCGTGGCTATGAATCAATCGTCCGTTTGTGTAAGGATAATTAAGTCCACTGTTGTTTCTTTAGGCATTTGATTGATCAACTTATGGGTACTTATGGGTTATCTCTTTCAGAGAAGAGATATCTCTTCGAGAGGCACAGGCCGGCTTTTAGTACTTTAAGTAATGAGCAAACTTATCACTAAACAAGAAATTTCTTTGATTGAAAAACGTCTTTTGATTGCTCAGCTAAGTCAATATAACTTTGCGATATTATTTAACTTATTATTACACTGTAAACCGTTGACCAACAATTATCCTACAAAATTACTGACAAAATCAACCGACGATTGTCACCTCCAATATCCTAGGGTATCCGACGAATTTTGTAGGTTCTCCACCGACATCAAAACAGATGCTTTGTATGCAAATTAACTAAACAAAAACTGTTGAATAGTGATTGATTTTTTCGATTAATGATTGCTTGACTTTTGGGCAATCAATATTATTGTGTGGCAAAACCATGATTTGTTTTGACATAAATTAATTACCTACAATTTTGATGAAATTTGAGCTATAATTCATTGCTATTCATCTTGTCGCTTTTTGTCAGATATTGTAGGTGTTCAGTGGCAATCATCCTACAAGAACTAATAATGACCGACAAAATAGATTTTGTAGGATAAATGTCTGTCAATTGTCAGTCAACGGTTTGCAGTGTAGTTATTACATCTTCTATAACGTAGGCTATTTGTTAACTTATTAGTTGTTATACATATGTTCCATTAATGAAACTGATATTTCGTGAGCATCGAGCGGGTAATCAAATAATAAAATTGTGAGGTGTAATCAATTATTGGTAGGGCTCATAGAAAGAACAACAACGACTTTTACACAGGAAGAAAATATATGCACTATATGCAATCATTTTGCAGCATTCTTCAGTACAATTTGGTAACAGGGTATCGGTACTATATGCTCATTTTGATGAAATATTACAAACTATGATCATAAATTGATGTATACCGGAATCGGGTATCCATATCATGGTAAACCTTGCTTAGATACATCTTAGATTATGATAAATCTTTGGAAAAAATACATAGCAACATTCCTTCGCTTTTCTTTTTGTTTTAGACAATGATTTATCGTACATATTGATAATAGTTGTCTAAGACTTAAAAAAACAACTTTTCAGAGAAAAATAATTGGGTAATACTCAGGATTTCTTTTCAATCAGCGTTATGGCAAATTAGTCTAGTTCATGGAAATCAGGCCTAGTTATACTATTTTATAATTGCCTAGTTTATAATTGCTGATTATGCTGATAACCTTGCTGAATCATCAATCTAATCTATAGCGGTATAAAATTACCAACTCCATTCCATTTTAATCTCATCCCGCTCCACTCCGGCTAATTTCTTAGAGTTCCCCTCTCATCCAGCTATGTTTTTGGACTCTCGCTTGTCTCTAGCCACTTTTGTTTTGGAGTCCAGTTGAGCTCCATATCCACGCTGCTGTTCAAAGCTGTACGCTTACATGAGACTACTTCTGACAGGATTCATGTAGGCCTACCTAAGTCCTACTTGTAGGTTGTGAGCTATGCATATTTACGCTACACCTGAAGAAATATTCATACAGACATACCGGTAGGTCATGCAGGAAACTCAGCTTGAGTTGTTCTCTCAACCATAATGTTATGTTTTGTTTGGTGCAATAATTTCATGCAACCCAATGCTCTATGAAAACTCCATTTGCCAGATATTCGTCGTCAATTTTAAACATTTTTCTGTGCATTTTTATGTAGCCAATATCCTGGCCACTTAGTATTTAGTATTTCTCATTTAGTTTTTTTATTAGGCTAATACATGTAATTTCAATTTCAACTACAAGAACAATGCCAACTCCGCTTCCTCCATCGAACATCGTCCAGCTCCACTAATTTTTGTCACGGTCCCGATCCAGCTATATTTTTTAAATGCTTGCTCTGCTCCGCATCAAAGTGCGATTCACTCCGCTCCAATCCACATCACTGTCCCTCAATGACGTATTCGACTTGCCCTATCAAGCTCACTTTGAACCATCATAGAAAATAAATCAAGACGATATCCAAGTAAAACATCACATATCCCTCGATTTAATAAATAATTTACATAACTTGTTTTGTTAATTAATTTATATTTGAATTTGCAACAAAGTAGCATAATGAACAAAAGTCAAATGACTCACTCATTTGTCAAAAATTTTACAGTCTTTATCATCAGTTTACTGCATGTATTTCCTCATTGGTCAAGATCAATATCATAACAACAACAGACTTGAAAACTAACTTGACAAATTTGACATGGTAGCAAAAATCAGTTGTCAATGGCAACTGATGGAAAGTAATTTTCCACATATCTTTCATATTTGTTCATGTCTTTTCCGAAATTCTTTCGAATCCCATGAGACTTAGCTTTAATGGTGGAATCCTTTACATTAGCACCAACTTCATTTGATGCATGCTTTGCTGGTTTGCTGCTTCGTTGCTTATGTCTTCTTCTTGTGTTTTTGATAGATTTGCGAGCGGACTTCTTCAGATCAGATTCCTTTTTCATATGCTTCTTTGGTACTGAAAAAAGGCATATAGTAAATTGAGATCTAATATCGGGTTCATAATTGCTGTGCAGTTTAAGTCTTCTTAGAAATATGAATGCATTGCAATGGACATGAAAAATATATAAATATACATACAGTGCTTCTCAAAAGTCTAGAAATACTTTTAATGAGTCATTTGAGGTCTTATTTGTCAATCGGAATTTCTCGGGTGGCCAAGTAAATGTATTTGTGAAAGAAATTTCATGATCTTCCACTCACACAGAAATTTGATTACATCCTAATGCTATTGTATCAAAGTTAAAACTATATGCTTTATTTATTACTTTTTATGTAGATAAGAACCTCTAGTGTATAATAACCAGCATACAGGCCTGCTTTACCCCTAATTTTTGCTTCCCTGCTTCATTTCCGCGTGACCGCAACTCTGTCTCCTTGATTGAATAATTCATACTTGAACAAGTCTTTTGGCTAAGAACGACTATTCCGATTTTACCCTCACAAATTGCGACAAAATAAAGCGTTTAGACTTAGTTCACTTCTTTCTTAATTATGATCTATCTAAAACAAAGCTATAATGGAGAGACGAAACAAGCTCCACTTTCAATGACTCGGTTAATAAGCATAACGTTATCAAATAGGGAGCACAGAGACAAAGGTCCACTTCATGCATAGCACTTGACAGTCTTGATGGCACTGACTGGTCTGAGGGCTAAAGTATAAGTCTTATTTTTTCAAGTCTATCGTAATACAACAAATCTTGCAAGTTGATGCTCTAACATGATCCAAAAAGTTGTGACTCCAATATGACACCTCAGTGACGCAAGAAGCAACAGCTAAAAGGTGGTGCCTTCCAGCCTAATGACACACCACATCATTTTGGAAGGATCATCATGACAATTCAAATCATATTTGAAAATGTTGTTGGTCGAGGTTTCACTGGTCATCAACGTCACGCGAACTCACGCTACTGGACTTATTTGGAGGGTAAACTTATGTTGGAAACACAAGTTTCTAGCAGAGGCAAGTCTCAAGATATGCAACAATTACAGGAGTGATTGAACCAGCGATTGAAGATGATACGAAATTGCCAGTGCAGTGGATGATTTGATTTATCATTGTGAAAGAAAAGGTGGCGATGCTTATCTATAAAACACTTGTCATAAAACTAATATTATACTATTTGCTGTAAATTTGATCGGGTTCAAGAACCCGAGCTCTTATGTTATTCCATTTAAAAGCCCGGGCTAGCCCAAGCTTTCACAATGATTAGTCGTGTATGATATTGCCGAAGTGTTTTGTAGCCATTTACTTGCATGTACTTGCACTACTACCTTGAGTGTTGAACTTACATAGAAGTCTCTATCACCGTAAACCGTGCGCTCCTAAAGAGCGCAAGCCACTAATCAAGAACACTAGGGGACCGCGAATGTTAGTAAGCATCTGGAGGATCATTAGGGGCTTTGGAATAACATTCTCTAGAAGATTTTCAGTCATCTTTATATTACTTTCGATAGCGTCGTAGCCAGTGGCGTCTTCTCCGTAACTGCGAGGCCTTCGGCGCATCCTCAAAAAAATTTTTCCAACAATTATAAAAATGAAAAGTGTCATCATTCATTTAAATTCGATAGCTTCTCGTGACAGCTGTGCACAGCTTTCCGTCTCAAAGTCAGACGTTCGGAAAATTGTAATCAAAAATTCAACTTTTATCAAAATTAATGTTGTAACATAAAAAAGTCTGGTATAGAAATAGTATTCCAATGCCGAGTGAAGACCTATGGTCAGGGAGCACGCGACGCCACTGGTCGCAGCATTAGGGGATAGTCCGTAGAATTTAGCACCTCCACTCCAGACACTCTTACTGTTATGCTACAACTCCAAAACCCACAGCGTTTAGAGCAATTGGAGGTAGCATTTCGAGCGTACGATTTACAGTGAATAAGTTGTTTTGTTCAACCACATCTTGGTTGAGGTTGCTGCCAAGTTATTATTACAGGTAAGTGCATTCGAATTAGCAAAGGAACAGTCAGTGAAACAATAACATTTGAAAAACGAAGAGACATAAATTGCTTATCTAGAAACATCACATATATTTTAAAATACAAAAGTTGTGACGAACTATATGTTGGACAAAGTGAACCCACTACTTATTCACTAAACAAAGCGGCTTATTAAAGATAGAGCATCAGTTGAATATACAAGGGAAGTGAAGTGACCCGATTAGTTCTTCAGCGGTATGACTTCTCTCAACTGGGTCGAGCGCGATTACTATTGTTTACGACAATGGCATACCTCAATAGCAGAACGTAAAGGAAAGGCATATTTCTATTTATATCATCTGCTCTCATAAACATCTACTTATTCGACAACAATCGTGTGGAACTCATGATTTTGGTCGTCGAGCCATTCAGTAACCCAAAAGGTCTCCTTGGTTGTTGCTGACAAGTGGCAGGGATTGTGATAAATGGAATTTCGCTGGACCGTGGGAATCTCATGGATCGAAAAGTACTTTTCTATTATGTCTGGGACCAGAAAGCTGTCTTATGGACAACTTTGTCAGGCATGCATCTTTCACTGATGCAAATGAACTCATGCAACATGCTTATGCTCGTTCATGCATCGATGCATTATATGATGTTGCAGTTCAAAATTAATTTTGTCGTCATCCACATTACAGGTCATCACCCATTTATTTTATTGATTTGTTTTTGCTTCTTTAAAAACATACCATAACTCTAAATATTTCAGCAGCTGAGATAATGAGGCTTGCCAATTATCATGTCTTGGTCCTCTTAAGGGTGCTGACCATTTGACTGCCAGATCTCCATTAGTCAACAGATCAAGCTTTCTGC
This sequence comes from Prostheceraeus crozeri, assembly GCA_907163375.1. NCBI lineage: Eukaryota > Metazoa > Platyhelminthes > Polycladida > Euryleptidae > Prostheceraeus > Prostheceraeus crozeri. The sequence continues at coordinate 5,653 of CAJQUW010007931.1, read as the reverse complement.
TTCTTTAGATCGTCCTGTTGATGTCTAATTCATGGGGATGAAAGCCTAAAGCTGCTTTGAGAAAAAATCAATGAGGACATTTCCAATATTTTAGCTTTCCATCCATGGAGTTCCGTTTTAGAAGTAAAATCAGTTTGTGAGAGAGAAAAAGTGCTCCGTAGTCATGACTGCAAATGTATCTGGGATCCAGAGTTTGTGTATTATTATCCATCAACTGCATGCTTATAAGTCATTTTGAAAATCTAATCATGATAGTCGTTGCACCAATATTATGCAAAATTATGCTATAATAATAGATATAATATAATTAATATAACATTACAGAACATAATATAATATTATATAATACATAAAATATATGCAAAATCAGGAGTTGACTGCATAAAGCTGAACAAAAAATATGTGGATTTAGATGATTTATTTTGAACTGTTATTATATGTTATTAAATGAATTGATTATTTACAATCAAGCGTGAGTTTGCAAACATAATACATAATACATGTATTATACAATGCTTTGTAACTTGAGTTGATTTCGAGCGTCAAAGTTAGACATGGTAGGAGGAGTTTCTAAGATGCAGAGGCTTTACATCCTTTCACACGATGCAGTCTCAAAAATTCGACTTTTCCAAAATTTGACAGACAAGATGAACACCCGAATCAAAATCAAAGCTAAAACGTATTGATTACATATTGTGTTATTTATTCATTGATTATCATTGCCTTGACAACTGATGTGTGGTGGTGAGGGTTTGATCCTGCCAATTGACAGAGTCGCGTAAGTGGCTCGTAGCTCAGTTGGTTAGAGCACAGGTCTAGTTAACCTTGGTCGTAGGTTCGAATCCTACCAGCCGCATATCCTTTGCATGGCAATTTGATCCATCGTTTATCTAATTTCATTGTTGTTAATAATATGCATGTCTATATGTAAGAACGAATGGACGTATTGGTAATTATTGCAAATTCGTAGCTAAATAACCGAAATTAGCCTTTTCTGCTTGCAACAACCAATTCAATAGTTAAAATGCAATAATAAAACCACCCAATAATGTGCACCCAATGTAAGTCATCTTTTTATTTCTTTTTCATGTACCATTCATTTTTGGATTTCTTTTTCATGGACCATGAATCAAGTGCGCTAAAAGAATCAATATATTCTCACGAGTATGGCCATAAGATTGTAATCTGTTTGCGATGTGTCAAGGGAACCGCTACCTTAAATATTATGGGCCTTTGTTGTTAGACAATGAATATATCGAGTAATGGATATAGTAGACATCTAAACTACTATTTGTTGTGCTTTGAAGTGCTGTACGCTCATTTTATGTAGCAGAAGCATGCAATTGCACCATATCACCAGTGTACTTGGTGCTACATGTAGGCTAAATAAGTTAAAGATGAAAAAAGTAGCATGTGCAAGCGCAAACTTGCTGATGCATAAGCCGTGTACAAATGGAAATTAATTGTAGCACTCGTGCATTAATGAAATTTTATTAAGGCTCATTGACAATCATTTTTGTGCAGCATTATACTTGGAGGTGCTTTAGTGTCGTCATTTAAAACATTCGGTGATGAAGTAACAATTATGGTAAAAACGAATATAGGGCCTTCCACATGCATATCAGCCCAGAAATAGTTAGACTAAATAGAAGGACTAATTAGATTAACCAATTGAATTATTGAAAAAATACTTCACACAAAGATGGGTTAAATAGGAAATTTCTTCAAAATGTTACGAAGGCCTTTATCAACACAGATGAAAGTTTCACTTTCAGCTCCCTTGTCGTTCAGTCTGACAAGGAAGCCTTTAAAGTGACAACAGATTGTTTCGATAAGTGACCAATAAAACCTTTGTCTCGACACGTAATCTGTTCATCTATTACTTGCAACATTTGTTGTGGGGTGTTTATAGCTGCATGGCCGTCATTAAGCATCTTACTATGAGGACATGGCCGCGCCACTGATCATAATCGCTATCAAATTACTATTGAAGAAAGTTGGCATTAGAAAAGTCAGTCGAATGGCACTTTGTAAGAAAGGAGCTTTCGCGAATAAAACAATTTGAATTGCTCGAGCCATTCGAATATCCCCTGTACTGCTCCATCCAGAATGGATGGTTTTAAAGAATTCAATTTAGAAAACTGCTGCATCAATATTGGCGAGACCATTTCTTTGTCTAAAGTGAGCATAAATCATTTTTATAAAAAAATAAGCTTTCTAAATGTGCTCGAAATTCTGTTATGCTAGTAGGTATGTAGCACACCGAATTTTCGTTTGCTTACATGACACAAAAATTTAACTAAGTTGACAACTGATTACGACAGGTTTGTGAGCATTAGAGATAAGTGTGATGTCAGATGTAGGGAATTGGTATGTAATGATAATGACTGAAATGCTATAGTGTTTGAAATTCATATAAGCATCCAAAATAAAGAATGGAATGCATGAAAGAACACTAAAACCACTCCTCACCTTTTGCGAATCCCGTGCATTCTCGGACGAGGTTGTACAACACTGCATGGCATTTCGCTTCATGCGGTAGAACACTAATTAGTCTGTTAGAGTAATCTAACAATTGATCTTCTATGCTCTGAAATGCAGTTGATGTATAAAAATAAATTGCATATTCACACGGATTGATGTTACACGGAAGATAGTACAGCCATTGAATTTACCTTTTGATTGGTCTTCTTTCCATGACAGGACAGCGTAATAAATATCAACAGTATTCCAAAAAAGCAAAACCTGTGGTAGATTTCGTCGGAACTCATATTGAAATATGAGGTACACAGTTAACGCAGAGCAATAATATAGCAATTTGCGTAATACAAAAATAACACGTTTAATAATGCAAGCACTACCTCTCGTAACGGAACCATTCGCTGTTTAAGTAACTGAATTAAGACAATCTGGAAAGGCATCTGACGTCTGATGATTATCAATTTAGTATTCTTGGTTGATGTGTTCGTGGCCAAATATCAAAAAAATTTATGTCATATTTCAAAAAGAGAAGCCAAATGGAATTGGATGAAGTCAGATGACGGGATTCTTGATCATTTGACAATGACATTGCCTGTGAATCAAGGAGGTGGAAGATTGTTGATTTGGGCTGCGATATGGATGAATGGCCGAACTGAACTCCATATCGAAAGGGATAGCATGAATTCCGATGGAATGTAATGCAAATGTTGTTGCGGATGTTTTGCAAAGGCACATTCTTCCATTGTCCTCCCAATTTGGTTATCCGTCCTCCGACTGGATTTACATGGACGACAATGCCACTTGTCACAGGAGTTGTGTAACTAATTCATTCAGTGCTCAAACCGGCATGCGAACTTTGAAATGGCCCGCTTGCTCAACAGACCTCAATCCAATTGAAAATGTCTGGAGTGTACTGAAGTGCATGTGAGGCGATCAATTCTTCCTCGAGATGGTCTTTCTCGACTTGAGGCTTTGCTAAGGCAAGAGTGGGAAAGTTTAGATCAAGAATTAATCAACCGCATAATCAAACGTATGCCTTCCCGATGAGGTTTCAAAATATTATAAGTGACCACCAGCAAACGTTCCATGGGTCCTATTAAGAGCCAACTGGCTCTACAGAGCCACTGAACAACAACGAAAATTTTATTTCAACCTGTATTTTGATTTATCTGCTAAATTTGTATCTGTAATGGACAAAATTTAGGTGGTCCACTTTTCTATGATCATCACTGTAGAAATTTTTGACTTCACGGCATATATTTTGTAGTGAGATAAATCAACTACATGCCACCTTCAAGTCATTATCAATCGGTGTGGAGCTGGAGTGTTTCTTTGGATCATAAACAGAACTTTTCCTCTTATTGATTCCATCATTATTGCGTGAAGTGTGATCAACTAAATGCATTGCATTCCTTTACAAAATTTCACTGCATTTGGGTATTCATCTTGTTTTTTCGACTGTAGCATGTCCATTGTTTATAATCATATTCTATCATAATCCATCAAACATCATTTTAGTTGTGTTAAAATACATCAATAAAACATTTTTGAGACGTAATTTTGGAAAGAAATAAAAACGAAAATTTTCAGAGATGTGCAAATTGGTCTTGTAATCAAACCAATATTCTCCAGTCGCAAGATCTCATCGATGGTTACAAACCCAGTAGAGAAGCCCTTCCATGTGAACAGTAGCAACGTGATCTATCAATATAAATGTGGCTCGTGTGATGCGAGTTATGTGGGATTCACGTCGCGACACCTGTTCCAAAGAGTTGAAGAACATTGGCACTCTGGAATAAGTCAGCATCGCCTACAATCTAGCTGTGACCAAGCAATTTCGATGGAGAGTTTTAAGATCTTAAAGAAATGTAAGAAAGACGATCTGAGAATCTATGAGATGCTATTTAATCAGAAACTCCATCCTAATCTGAATGGACAGAAGGATTCTGTGAAACCTCGGTTGCTTGATAATTAGTTTGCTTTTTCTTTTCCTAAGTCTATGTAGCACAATTTACTAGATGTCTTGTTTTTTACATATAAGTTAGCTATGCAAATGCAAGATTTACTTTAGTCCTTTTAGCCTAGTTTCCACTCTATGATTTTCAAATTTTGTAGTCAGTTCATGTATGTAATCCAGCTGTAAATTTTTATCTGTGCACCCTTGAGAATGCTCAATAGACTATGAGCGAAACGTTGGGAAAATTTTCGTTTTTATTTCTTTCCAAAAATACATCAGCCTTCTGCAATGTTGATCAGAATTTTGTGAAAATTAGACAGAGCGTTATGTTGACAACCATTCACTATTCCAAAATATATCAAACCACAAAAATCATGCAATTTAAAAGGGCATCATCAAAATTCGGTGTGACCACCTCGTCGATGTATTGATCTTCCACTTCAGATGTGAGATGCTGGAATATAATATTCTGCATATCACTTTATCTGATGTAACGCATAATAGGAAGAGGCTTGCTAAATGAAAGCTTTTCAGATGTGCATTCAAATAGACTACCATTTGCTTTTCTTCATCTTCCATGAGATAAATAAAATCTTCATTTCTTTAATTCACCAAACGACTATTGCTATCATGTTGCTTGCAAACTGACACATTCTTATCAAGGTCCTACTAGAAATTGTATGCTTTCTATCTCTAGAAATTTAAATCTAAGACTTGCTTGTTCCTAGACAAGCATTTTCTTAAGTGTTTGTCGATACCTCTTACGTAATTCAAATAATCTTTTTTGGTATGGTCAATATATTTTGTTGTTTTTTATCAACCGGCAGAATTCATCGAACATTTTCAAATTAACTGTGATCTTATATTGCCGAGTATTTCAAATCTTCCACTTTAAGTGTATGAAGATCAGCGCTTTCAATTTGTTTATTGGCAGACTTATTAGGCTTGTAGATCTACTATGCGCAAATTTTGGATCCATTGAATGTGCATGAACGCACGCTGTTCCAATTCCATATAATTGTTTCTGATGAGCTTAATCTTGCCTTAAGGACTTCAAAGGATTTAGTTTGCACCACATTCTCATTGTTGCACATGTAAGCTTACACTAGTACAAGAGACAGTCGTCCTCCAGCAACCATCACTTCCTGTAATCGGGGATTGACGACTTCAAGATTTTCATTCGCCTTTGCCGCTTGATGAGAATTCCAGATGCTC
>CAJQUW010007930.1:0-12554 GCA_907163375.1 Prostheceraeus crozeri | reverse complement strand
CCACTGAAAAATAGTATATAACCATCCAAAACACTATTAAATACCGAACAGCGAGAGCATGAAAAGCAAACGACCGAACGATAACAGATCTAGAGAGAGACAGAGGATTAATGCTCCTCTTGAAAGACAGATATGCTTCGAATTTATTTGTAAAATGCTTTGTTTAGATACATGAGGCAGCATCGACCATAAAATTCTGCGGCATTCACAACTCAATGTTCGGAATTTGTACTTTTATGTAGAAAAGAAGTGTGGTTCATATACAGACCACCAGTAGGTATAGGTAGGTTATTGAAGTGATACCTAACAAAGTGCATTCATCAATCTGCACATTGTAGTGCACTCGAGAGTAGGCCTAATGTGCACAAGATGATGAGTTTTCTCATAAAAGTGCTCAACTCGATTTTCACTGGACAATTCTTTTAACCTTCCCCCGACGAAGCGGGGTAAAAAAATACCCCAGAGGTATTTGATAATCAATATTTATGATTTGTACTTATTTTTCATTGGAAATATTTTACATGTTTAAAGTACCAAACACACTTGTAAAAAATAAATGATTTGCCTGATGATCAACGTAATGTATATAAATGAAAAAATGGCCTCAACGTCACTGGGGTATTTTATTACCCCACTTCGTCGGCTACGTCGGTGTTTTTTTCTTATTAAAATGGTCTTAGTTTTGTAATTATTTTGTCTTTAGATCATATGTTCCTCTGAATTAATGATTTCTTTAGTATTCTAGTATACTCCTACAATTAATTTAGCAACGTAAAGCATGCAAATGCATGGAGTGACGAGTAAGAAATGAAAAAAACGACGCTTTTATTTGTTCTCATGCGCTTCTCTCTCTATATACAGAGTGTTCAAAAAGTGACTGTGCACCTATTAATCTTAATATAAAATCAAAACAAATGATTCCAAATCAAGTAATTTGTGTATTAATGATAACCAAGTAACAAAAAGATGTGGGAGCAGTCAATGAAATTGCTGAAAATGACCTCCGTTTTCTCGAATACACAATTCAATCCGTTTTTTCATGTTGTTGAACACTGAAGCCAATTCTTCCTGAGTTATGACCTGAATGATTTCACTGATGTGCTGTTGAATTTCTTCTAAGTTGCGTGGCTTCCTTTTGAACACTTTTTCTTTAACAGTTCCCCATAGGTAGAAATCTAAGGGGCTCAGATCGGGGGACCTTGGTGGCCAGATTCCAGTGGAGATGAGTCGACTAGGAAAGGCTTCTTTCAGGCGTGACAAGTTTACGCTCGCCGTGTGCGGCGGTGCTCCATCTTGCTGAAAATAGCCTCTTGTCTTGATAGTTCGTTCATGAAGGGGAGTATCACTTCGTCTCAATACCTTTCTGCATTAATGGTGTGATGAAAAAAATTGGTCCACTAATTCTCCGACGAGACATTGCACACCACACACCAACTTTGTCGGAATGGAGAGAGCTTTCAATGAACTGATGGGGATTGACAGTCGACCAGTGACGTGAATTTTGACTGTTGACATAACCTGACAAGTGAAACCAAGCTTCGTCAGAAAAGAATGTTCTGTTCAAAACGCCATTGTCATCAAAAACATGTCCAAACCATCTGCAATAAACACGTTTCTCGTAATCTGTCTCTTTCAGTTCATGATAGCACGTAACCTTGTACGGATAGAGATTCAGGTTCTTGCGCACTGCGTTATGAGCCGATCCAAGAGAGATGTCCGCTTCTTGGGACAAGCGTAGAAGGGACTTGCTTGGGCTATTGGCATTATTGGCTTTTTTCATTACATTATGGACGAGACCATGCTGCGTTTCATTCTCAATTGTACCAACAAAAGAATTCCAGATGATACCAAAGAAATTTCGCTCGAGGAACTTGAAGGCTATATTTCTGTATGCCTTCTTCTCGGACTTACAAAGAAAAGGAACGTGGACATCGCTGAAATATGGAATCCAAATTCATGTCATTACATGGAATTCTGCACACTAATCCTTTCAAGAGATCGTTATAAGCTGATTTCAAAATTCATTACATTTGATGATATTGAAGAACGGCGAACTGATGCGACCTCCTGTGACAAGTTTTACAAAATGCGATTTGTTTTCGACCGTTTCCGATCAAAGATAAGAACAGCTTTCGAACCATACTCTCATCTTTGTGTCGATGAAGAACTATATTCGTTTCGAGGAAAGTGTAGTTTCAGGCAATATCTTCCAAGTAAGCCTGCTAAATACGGAATAAAGTATTTCTGTATCAACGACGTCAAAACTTCTTATCTGCTGGATGTCACACCTTATCTTGGAAAGAAAAGTCATTCGTCAAATAGATCGAAAAATGTTGGAGAAGAAGTTGTACTTGATCTTGCAAAACCATACTTCAGAACTGGCCGTGGCATAACAACCGATAACTTTTTCTCATCTGTTTCGCTGAATGAGAATCTGTGGAAGAATGGAATCACACATATTGGAACATTGCGAAAGAATAAAGGGGAGATTCCACCAACGTTCTTACCACAGAGGCAAAAAACAAAATTTTCATCCATGTTTGCGTTTCACAATCAAATGACAATTGTTTCTTACGTCCCCAATCAGTCAAAAGCAGTTATTCTCATTTCATCGGAACATCACAGCGAGTCGGTTGAAAGAGATGATGCAAAGAAACCGAGTATCATCATTGCGTACAACGAAACGAAAGGTGCAGTAGACACTTTTGATAAACTGGTTGCCGGATTTTCCTGTCGTCGGTACACAAACAGATGGACCAAAAATTGTTTATTTTTTATGTTGGACGCTGCCGCCTATAATTCATTTGTGTTGTTCACTGAAAAAAATCCTGCCGTTCTTAAAAGAAATGTAAAAATACAACGACGCCTTCATCTGGAACAAATGAGCAAGAATTTGGCTGAGAATGCAATCAGACAAAGAATTCAGCAATGGAAAGACACCAATTTTCAATCAATTACGACACAATTGAGGTCAGTTGCAAAGAAGTATGGATATATTGCTGACACGACTGCCTCAGTTTTTGACCATCAAGTGGCATCACTTCCGAGTTCTGGGAGATGTTTTGTTTGCCCGAGAGCTCTTGACAGAAAATGCAAAACTCGCTGCATGGAGTGCTAACGTTTTGTTTGCAAGGAACATTTCAGTGTTACTTGTTCTCTATGCAGTTCTGATGTGCAGCTCTGATGTGCAGCTCTGATGTGCAGTTCCCGGTTCAATTTTTTTTACTGAGTTTTGTTATTAAAAGAACTTGATCTTATAAATGTGTTTTCTTTTTAAAAACATATTTCTACGAAATTAAATAGAGAAATTCGAATGGGGTAAAAAAATACCCCGCTTCGTCGGTGATGTCGCAAAAAATGTCTTCGTCGGGGGAAGGTTAAATAGATTTTCACAAATTATCTCAATTCAAGAAAATTCAAAAAATTCAAATCTCGAAGTCTTTTAGACACTAGTCGTTTTTCTTCGTTTCTGCTGCAGATCAGTTGTTGATCGATAGGTAACATGAAAATGCATCATTTGAGGAAGGGCTTTCGATTTTTAGGTCGTTCAGGACCTCCGTGGAGTGAAAATTAGAGGTGTAAATTAATTGCAAGTTTGATGAAAATTTTCAACAGAAATTCACATAATGTCTTCCATTTGTGGATGGAAATGATAAAAATGACAAGATTTCTTTTATCTGTCAACGGGATAGAGGACCGAGGACGAGACAAAGCGGCCTGAGGAAGAAATGAAGGTCTTTTCGTCCATCCTTCAGGAATTCACACACTTCTCATACTTCATCGGCCCCTGCTCCACCTCATCCCCGTCCTGCGGAGGTCCCACAACCCCTCTCCTATCCGCATAAAACGTCCAGCCACGTACACCGCCTCTCCCGCCAACTGTCGGCTGTCCCTTGTTCGCGAATCCCCGCGTCCTTCTCTCGGACCGCCGGTGAACCAGTCTCCGCTACTCCCTTCTGACTGCTCCCCAGTCGATGATCTGGAGATTTGAGGACGTTTCACCTGTTCTGCCCATTCCTACCTGCCCGTGCAGTCACCAACGAAAAAGAAGCTGCAAGACTCATTAGTGCAAAATGAATGAATTTGAATGAGCACAACAAGTTGTCTTTAGAAGGAATTCCATAGAAGATACCCGTCTGTTAATCATTTTCAATTTTGGAGAATTCACACAAACTTGCTGATCGTCCTGCCTACGTATTTCCAGTTCTTTTCTTGTCTTCTTTCAGTTTTCTATCTCCCAATTTACTTCTATTAGAAGAAAATCATTTCAAAAAACGGATTCTCCTCATGAAAAACAAATTATTCACTTCAGTATTGATTTCCTGAGAAGAACTAGTTCTCTTGTCTTCCCTGTTCAAAATCTAGAATTTCCTTGTCCAAATCATAGGAGGAGCACTTAGGCCCCTAATATTTCGTCTTCAAATTGTCTTTACGCGTACCACGTCCAAAGTCTAACAGTACAGCAACGCCTGCAGTATTCATGAAGTTTAGAGCAGCTTGTTATGCTGGTGAAGAATTTCACTTAAAATTCTGTTCTACCGAATAATTGTTACTTAGACACTGATACATTATATTCGATGTCCGTTGACCGCAATCTCGACATTTCAGATCACTGCCATTGACGTGGTATTCCCGTGCAAGGAATCGTGGGACTCTTTCTTATTGTTTCTACAAATTTATCACAATTATCAGTCTGTAGTGGAGACATTTCGACCAACTCTGATTGTACGGAAGGTCACAAAAAGCAATAATGATGCAACCCCAAGAATGTAAAACAGTTGCTATTAATTTGCCAACAGGAGTTACTCCAATTGCTTGTTGAGCAGAACGGTTTAATATTCTTGATAAAAGAATAACCTCTTTTAATACGCAGTGAAAACTCAATGCCTTCAGTGTCTAATCAATATTTTGAGATTATCAATGATTACACGTGTAGTGACAGTTTCAAACGATGATACCAAAAGAATGCGGGATTATGCCAGCATCCTCTTTGAGTTGATCAAGCAGTTGCTGGTTAGAAATTTACGATATGTAGACAAAGTCAATGAATTGTTGGTTAAAGTTTGCGGAATTAGACGGATATTGATGCCTTGGCTTCCCATTTTCAACCGCAAATGAATATTCACACACAGACAGTAAATTTCTCATTTTCAGTGAAATTTTATTCATCAGAACTTACCGGAAACCAACAGGTCTGCGGAGGAGGAAGTGTTGGACTTCGAAACTCAACCGGGATGTCTTAAGAAAAAAAATTTCGGAAATCTTTCGGACAAGACTCAATCCTCTAATGATATGAGGATCACTCACCTGCTGTCAGAGGAGCAACAGAAGACTGGATTTCATCCCTCTGGCGAACATCTTCTCCGAATTTATTTCGTCACTAGAAATGTTTTGATCCATAAATTCATGTGGGTAGGACCGAGCGTGGTTTCGTGGTCCATCAACTCCGAGTTGTACGCCTACCCATCGGAAAGTATGTGCTATATTTGTTGAATGTTTCATGGACATGATCTTGATCATGCGAAAGGGCATAGGAAATTTAGCGGATTTCTTTAGTATCGTTGGAAAAATTGCCCATAAAATCTATTAGAACCATTTTAGACTTGCGGATTTCTAATTGTTTATGACTTCAACGGATTGTGGAAGCGCAGACTACCTTTTTGCTGTAGGGGTTCTGTATAGGTTGAAGATAGAGTGACATTCGGAGAAGTTGCCTTCACAGCCCTGTCAATATCTCATTCAGGTATTACGGCGTCTCAAACGATATGTTTTTAATAAATTTTGTTTTGAAGTTTTGATGTTTTTTTACTTCAACGAAAATTAATGTCACCTTAGTTTCTATAGCGAGTCTAGACAAATGACAAGAATTAGCCTACTGAGTTCATCTCAGTTTTTTAAGCAACCTTAAAAACGTCGCCGAAAAAGCCGAAAGACGCCGCCTGTCTTGGTTCTTATGTGCATGCCTTGTGATCGGAACTCAATAGTTTATCTGACTTAGATCACATGTATAAACTAACGGCAAAGAAATTAAGAAATCGACTGCTGCCCTTCCACGTATGCTTTGCTTTCGACATATAGGATGTTCAAGCTCGCATTTTCCACGTGTGCCAGGATATCGGTTTTGAAAATTCCCATTAAATCGAAAATACATGGTTTTGAAAAATCACACGATTAGCCGTTTTCGAAAAATGTCGAAAATTCAAAATGGCGGACATGAGAAAAAAAAACTGAAAGTCCTTTATAGGTTTCTATATTTTTCTATTGATAGTCCTTATAAGAGGTTTCTGTAATGGTTCTATAATATCCGGTAGTTCTTAAACTTTCGCTTTGTGCACATTCCAAAAATCTGAATCAGTGGTGTGCACAGATCGATCAGACCTCCAAGACTTGTTTGTTGATGCATAATGCTTGTTAGCCGAACCCCCGACTGCATTTTCGGCTTTATCTCGTCAGTTCGGATTTTCGCAATTTTCTAGAAAAGGGCAGACGTGTGTTTGAACCAGATTTAGAAAATTCCTGTAAAAATACATCCGAAAGCGTCGAGAAATATAATGGAAATTTTCAAAAGAAACAGCCTCTCCAGCACACCGTTTTCTAGAACGCTGTGTCGTACATTTTTACAATAGAATATTACAAATCTTTTTTGATGCATCACAATTTGTTACGACCCAAATCTTCGACGCCATGTGTTTAATTGATATACAAGAAGTTGTAATTCGCACCCTACAAAACTCTCATGTCTTGATGCTCATGTATTGGCCGGCGCCATTGACTTAGAAAAGGTTTTGACCGTGTTCCTCACCGTGCTACAGTGTGTAATACGACACCTTTTTGTTTTACTTGTTATTAATTTCCTGGTAATAGACAGCAATGAGTAAGTAACGTGAAGCCATTATTCAGTTTCCTTCTCAACCGCTATAAGTGGTGTGCCTCAGGGCCTCATCATTAGGCCGTCCTTTTTGTTTAATATAAATACATAAAACAAGTGTAATCAAAATTATATTGATCAACATTGTTAGTGACGTAGCTCGTTCTGATAAGTGATATATCTTGCGTTAAAGATTTGAAATGAACTTGGTGTCATATTTTGATCCTCGGCTCTCTTTTTTTGGAATTGTTTGTGTCTCTGAAATCCCATGAAGAATGCGTCAGAAATGAGTTTAACGTTTGTGGCCACTGAAGACGTTTTGTTTCTAAGATTTTCTTATCGATATCTATTTTTCCGTGTATTAGAAGCATTTTAGACTATTGTTCGCTTCTTTTTGCCTGTTTGAATGACTCTTCTTCCAACTTGTTAGAACGTTTTCAAAATAGATGTCACCTCATTCATTATATGTAAACCGAATTGTGATTGTCCTAGGTTTGTGCCGCTGAATAACCGATAACTGGTTTTAAGTGATCGACTTTTCAGGAAAGTTGTGGATGATGAGGAACATCCTCTTCATCGGAATAGTCCTCATGTTATGTGTATCAGCAACAATTTCGCTTGCCTATTTGTCGTACGATGATGCGAAGAAATAGCTTCTTTGCATGAGCAAATTGTCTAATGATGCCTTTTCATTGTGACGATGATTGTCAAAAGGAGCTTCCCCAGCAAGAATCATCCTTTTCATTACTTTATGTGTTCGACTTTTCTTTGTTTTGCTTACAATTTTGTAATTCTTGTATATTATTTGTGTGATCTGTGCTCCTGTCCCACAATTCTCATCATTGTGACTATTTCATTTACTAAACGTGATTTATCATTATTAAGTGTCTTAATTAAAGTAGCACAATAGGTTTCCTTATTTACTCACTTTTTTTTTATATCAACATCAGGACTTACTTTGAAGACGTTCCAGCGTTGTCTGAAGTTCCAGGTTGGTTTCCTCCAGTCTTCTCAGTTTTGCCTTCTCAGTCCTCTCGTTTTTCTGCAGACGTTCCAGCGTTGTCTGAAGTTCCAGGTTGGTTTCCTCCAGTCTTCTCAGTTTTGCCTTCTCAGTCCTCTCGTTTTTCTGCAGACGTTTCAGCGTTGTCTGAAGTTCCAGGTTGGTTTCCTCCAGTCTTCTCAGTTTTGCCTTCTCTGTCTTCAGAGCTGTTTCAAGACTACCAACTTTCCTTTCCAATTCCATCTTTTCTGATGACAAAGTTGTCAAATGGTTTTGTGCTGCAGTTTGTGATTTCTCCAGCAATTCATAATGGGACTGCAGTTTTAAATATTTCTCTTGCAGACCGGTCAACAGGTCGTCGGCAGTTTTATCTGAAACGAAGGCCAATGTTCATGTGAGGTTATCTTAAGTGTTTTGAAATGATTTTATGATGAAATGGAAATTATAGCTGTTAAAAATGATATAAAACTGACGACGAATGGAGACAGATATTGAAAAGAATAAACAGAAGAGAGATTTCTCACTTCAGATGAATACAAAATTTAAAGAGTTTGTCAAACAAATTAGGCGGTTCACTACAAAATTGAAATGCTGATCAACTTGAAACTAAATACAGTTCCATGCACTTCCATTTTCAATTAATTTTCAAGATAAACAAAATTAACTATTTTTCAAAAGTCGATCTAATGAAGAAGATGAATTCGGTTCATCATCACGCTTGAGACATATTTTAGCCAACACGAACAGTCAACAGGCCAACAGTCACGGGAAGTATATTTCATGAGGAATGTTGATGTTTAGTAATATCTTTAAGTGAAATGAGTTGAAAGCTTTTGTTCAGCCTTATGAATAAAACTCAATTTCACAATTATAAGATTTTGATAATTACATGCATGTCGGTCTATGTTTCAGAGCTATTTAACAAGTCTGCATTTACACTTTGACTGGGCACCATCAAAAATTACATCAACTGCACAGCAGTGACGCGCTACACTTGAAAAAAGCAAAATGAGAAATTTTACTTCGCATTTTTAAGATTTTCTTTTGATGTAATCTCTCATGCTGATTCCTAATTTGCTGTGACTTTCATACAGCAAAACAGCAGCAACAGTTGTCACAGGGTGCGCAGCTAAAATGATTTCACACATTGACTTTTACAAACATCCTGATTGAAAGACTATGCGAGACTGGAATTATCAATAAGAGCTTTCATTGAAAATCATCATAAATACAAGAAAATGACAGTGGAATCCAACTATTTAATGACTATCATTTTCTGCGGGTCTGTGGGTTATTGTGATGAAATACATGTAGCTGTGAGAGCAGTCTGAGGAGCTGCGTGTTATTGCTATGGTGAAATAACAGGGGAGCCTTTCGGGCTGCACATTATTGTGGTGAACTTGCTTCGGAATTACACGGGGTTAGAGGCTGTAATTTTGTTCATATATAAACTGTGAATATAAGTTAACGCAGATAACCAGCCGCTGAATCACTACTTAAAATCAAGGTTTTCAAAAATAAGTTGCAATTAGGGCCTTTTCCCGGGAACAGATTTCCCGGGAATCCCGGGAAAATTGACTTCCGGGATTCCCGGGAAAAATAATTTCGATTTCCCGGGAAATCCGGGAAATTTGTCATTACTTCAAAACTTATGTCCAATAAAATATTCCATTTTTGAAAACATACAGTATTTAACATAGTATTAATAACATACATACATTATCGAGGTTGATACTACATTCTTTCAATATAATCATGAGTTTTATCATGACAAATGTCTGTCAGATGACCAAGAGGAATCGTATTTTATATGTTAGAAACAGCGAAGGACAGTGGGGTAGTCGTATAGCCGTGAGCGGCTCAATTTTTACCAAAGATATTCTCGGCCATTGTTTCAAGAAAACAGGGCTTTCATAGTCTCTTTGCTCTAGACGACAGAGCGTGCTATTTTTAGAACTGAGGTTTCCCAGCGACTGTCAACGAGCTGGCTTACTCTTGGAAACAGCGCGTTCTTGATCTGTCTTGATCTCTTGCTCCAGACCGCAGAGCGTGCTATTTTTAGAACTGAGGTTTTCCCAGCGACTGTCGACGAGCTGGCTTATTTCCTGTACTGGCGAATCAAGTGTTCATTCAATTTCTCCGATCCATCACGGCTCATCTGACGTAAGTAGACATCGTATTTTATTGAATAACTGCCATAATGCTAGAAATTCACTTTTCGCTGTGTTTTTTTCAGGCATTGAATGCCTAAAACATGCCTAAACAAAGAACTAAAGACTCGTTCGTTTGGTTGCACTTTGAAGATGAAGGAAATGAGCACGCCAAGTGCAAAGTATGCAAGAAAGTCCTGTCGACCTCTGGAGGCTCAACAAGCGGACTTGTTCGTCACTTGAAGTCCATTCACGACATCTGTAGCACTATTACATCAAAATCGTCAGTAACCAGTACCACGATGCCGTCAACTTCATCGTCGTCCTCATCAGTATTACCGTCGGCAGTAACTCCAAAGGCAATACAATCTCCTCAAGGTATGCTCATGAACTTCGTCAAGAAGGAGACGACACAGGAGAAGGTAGCACGGCTAGTGGCAGAAGATGGCATGCCGATTGCTATGATCCAGCACAGCAAAACATTACGATCAGCACTGAGCAGCCAAGGTCATCAACTGCCGAAGAGCGGAGGCGCTATCATGGACATGGTGCACAAACAGTTCCATCAGGTGAAGGATGAGCACATCCAGTACTTGGCGAGGATAAAGTCCAAGGGCGAGAGGTGCAGCGTAACGCTCGTCGAGTTCACTAGCACAAGAAATAGTAGTTACTGAACGTAAAACGTGCACCATGCAGTCGGAAGTTCCTGATTCTTTGGCATGCTTCGGCATGCCGGCAAGTTTTCCGGCAGACAAGTGCCTCGGACACTTATCATCGCCCGTCTTACAGTACGGTAGGTCTGTTTAGTCTGAAAAACATCGTTTGCGTCACTACTGACGGCGCTCCAGGTATAGTTGAAGTTGGGGTCCAACCTGGGGGGACTGTGCATCAGCAGTTGTGTACGGGCACAGCATCCTCTTGGCCATTTGTGTTGTGATCTATCGAGAAGGTGGAGTCTTGCACAACACTCTGAGGAAGAGAATGAGGACGTTGATGGCGTCGAACTTGTTGAAGACTTGGTAAATGATGAACGGCTGCGCTGTTTCAGTAGTTGAACGGATGCACTCCCTCCCGCCACATCTGTCCAAGCCTACATGCAGTGATAAAGGGAAATCACGAAAGATTGTCAGGTTTTCCGAGTGTGCCGTTGCGCAATGACACCCTGCAGCGCCACATCGAATCGAATGCATGAAAAAACTGACATTGCAACTTGTTACGAGACACGTTTGAATAGCATGTTGGCCATGGTTCAAAGAGTGCTTAATGTGCTCAAGGCCGTGGAAAAAGGAGCTGATCGTCCTGGACAGTACATACCTTGGTCTCACTGAAATAGAGCGGCGAAGGCTTAAGGAACTGGAGGCTTGCACTCGAACCGAGCGTGAAGTGTCCACCTGGTTGCTTTGATACCGCACGCGTTGGCATCGCTTCTTACCGCAGACAACTTCCTGTCTTTCTTGTCAAAGTGAATTAGACTGTCTGATTCGCATGGACGGGGCATGTATGATTAGGGGTCGCCATTGTGAAACCGAGTCGAGGAGAGGAGGCAGGTTGTATTATCCGTATGTGTAATGCTTGATTTTTATATTGGATGACCCTACCTCGCGTGCGGTGGGTCTGTGCACAATCGGCGGAGCAAGACGAGCATGTTTGCAGTTGGCCAGTCACTTCTTTCGCTGATTTTTACAGTACATATGGAAGAAAAAAGTGAGTTGGCAAAATATTGCAAATTATAATTTTTGAACAAAAATGGACCAGAAAATTGTAGCACAATTGTAATTCATGAGGAGGTGCTTAAATAATTTTTGTCAAGGTGGCATATAGTTACACATAGAGATAAGAAAGGCGCTAAAATTCGATTGTACTTAATGTTATGAACTATACACTTAACTTTGTTTTTGAATTGTAGACGGATGAAAACAACGCGTTGGAGAAGAAGACACAGGAAACGGTGGAGTTGCAGCTATCACCGCTTGCGCGAGAAACTGGAGATAAGCTCCACAAATCTTCCTCTTTATTCAGCCAACAATAACATTTCGGCTCTCTCACAGAATTCGCTGTCTTCGAGGCGACAGGGCATGCGAACGTTTATATCTCAATAAATTTTCACATGGCCATGCTCTCGATTCAGGCCGGAAGTGCGTGGAATCGGAACCGAGCTTTTTCCGCAGAGGACCTGCGTCATCACCAAGTGGAGATATAATCTTTGCGATCAAAAAGTGTGAACGCCAGGTGCATTTTGTGCAGGCCAACTATAAGTCTCAAAACTGAAGGACGCAAACTTATTAACTATGTGATTTTTGTATCTAAGTAAACAATTTACATAATATTAATTAGTTAGTTTTGCCTAAATCAGATAATTTTCTATGAGACGTCAGTATTCACTGTTTCATCAATGGTGACATCTAAAGACATATGCATGTCTCAAAAATATCAGTATTATTCAGATACTGTCTTTTAAACAGTTTTCCCAGGGATTCCTCGGCGAATCCCGGGAATACGCGTCCAAGATTTCGGGGAATACCGGGAAACGATTTGC